>JANKYE010000225.1:37191997-37207975 GCA_032467995.1 Erythroxylum dillonii
TTTCTTTTTATATAATTTTTTAAAAATAATTATATTTTTATTTAATATTTAAAATATCAATTAGTTTTATTGACTTAAGTGTACAATATTATCAGATAAAAAAATAAATTTACATTCTTAAAGCATCTCATGAAATTTGTATTTTTAAAGTTAATATCTTTTTATGTGTAATTTTAGTTTGTTTTAGAAGTTCAAGGAGACAAACAATGTATTACTTTATTTTGAAAAATATTATTGTTTGTGTGTTTTTTTTAATGTAAGTATATATCCTAATTTCTTTTTTAAAAAAAGAATATCGAGCTCTAGCTATGAGAACAGGGTATAGCCTAGAAATAGTAAACGACGTACAAAATGTTTTTTAATTAAGAAATGTTTGCATCATATTCGTTTGACCTCAATTTCCCTTCCACACTCGTGAAAAGGTGTAAGATTAGAGAATCATTCATGTGGTGTTTCAATATTGTTATAAAATG
Organism: Erythroxylum dillonii; assembly: GCA_032467995.1. Taxonomy (NCBI): domain Eukaryota; kingdom Viridiplantae; phylum Streptophyta; class Magnoliopsida; order Malpighiales; family Erythroxylaceae; genus Erythroxylum; species Erythroxylum dillonii. The sequence continues at coordinate 37,192,471 of JANKYE010000225.1, forward strand.
ATATAAAGATTTATTCTTACAGATTAATATGTATTTTAGTCATACGTAATAGTTACATTATCTTTTTAGTTATTAAGATTTTAATGTAGTAGATACCTCCTACAATTTTGTTATCAATCGGAGCATGTTGTAATTATTTTAATTAGGAGATATTGAATTACGATTCATATGATAACTATTGGAAACTAATTGTGATTAAATTATGGGCACTGTAAAAAATAATAATTTTTATGGTTTCTTTTCAGGTTACAATAATTGAATAACTTCAAAACATGAATTATAAAATAAAGAAATCGTACTTGATTTGAAATTCTTTTTGAAACATTTTTTAATCATCTTCGAGGTGTCAATCATAAGTTGTTTATGCGTCCAACTTCTAACTATGTCTACAGAACAGTATAAAAAACTCAACTCTTTAAGAGAAAATAAGCAGAAGTGCTAGCTCGCCTAGGTCAATCCTATATACTGGGGTTATTAAAATTAACTATTCCAATTAAAATTAAAGTCAAATTATAATTATAATTTAATTTAATTTTAGCAAAATCAAATATCTCATATTTAATCCTCAGAGTTTCTTAAACTTCATAATTAAGTCTAACTTAATTGAAATTAATTTTTCTCTTTTTAACTACTATTTATGTGTAACTCATTAGGGTCCTAATATGTTAGTTATGATTATAAATTAGAATTAGAATTTATAATTAGAATTAGATAAATTAAAACTTTTTCAATTTATCTTTAATTTCTTTTCTTTTCTTTTCTTGCCTAAATAATTCTCAAATTGCAAAACCATTCTAAGAAATTGGGTCCAATTAGCTTGTTGTCATTTATGATGTTCCTCATTGGTACTCATCTTTTTCTGACAACCAAAAGACATAAATTGTTAGTATATGCCACAAAATTAAATAAAATAAGGGTTTTAATAAATATTTGATTCCTCTCATTATCACTATTTTATTCAAGTAATTATTAAAGTTTGAACTTTAGAAAGTAATATTTAAATATGTAAATTTTCAATTTTTCGCAAATATAGTTCGACATTAGTCTTTCCATTAATGGAGCTGACGTGACAAGTCACCTTAGATGTGTTTTTTAACATGTAAGATGCTAGGTGTAATGGATGTATAAGTCAAATTTTTGTAAATTTTAATTAATTAATATTAAATAAAACAATTAAAAGACAAAAAATATACCTAACCCTGTTCTATCTAATTCACCCATTGTAGAAGTAATTCATCTCTGACCATCGTCTACTTACTCACCAACTTACCCATTGTTCATTATATAATATGGTGAATTGAATGTAAAATAGTTGGTGATTTGAAACATGCTGGGAGATAAAACTACGTGAGGACCTTTTTATGAGATTCTTAACTACCAACTTCACTATATAATATGGAACAACCAGAAGAGAATTAGAGACTTTGTTGAAATATAAAGTGAGAGATTTTATTCAAGTAATTATTAAAGTTTGAACTTTAGAAAGTAATATTTAAATATGTAAATTTTCAATTTTTCGCAAATATAGTTCGACATTAGTCTTTCCATTAATGGAGCTGACGTGACAAGTCACCTTAGATGTGTTTTTTAACATGTAAGATGCTAGGTGTAATGGATGTATAAGTCAAATTTTTGTAAATTTTAATTAATTAATATTAAATAAAACAATTAAAAGACAAAAAATATACCTAACCCTGTTCTATCTAATTCACCCATTGTAGAAGTAATTCATCTCTGACCATCGTCTACTTACTCACCAACTTACCCATTGTTCATTATATAATATGGTGAATTGAATGTAAAATAGTTGGTGATTTGAAACATGCTGGGAGATAAAACTACGTGAGGACCTTTTTATGAGATTCTTAACTACCAACTTCACTATATAATATGGAACAACCAGAAGAGAATTAGAGACTTTGTTGAAATATAAAGTGAGAGTTTGTCCCACATTGGCGAAAGAGAGGAAAGAAGACTAACATATAAGTCTGGTAGGCTACTCCACCTATCACTAATTAGTTTTAGGATGGAACCTCACTTAGACTTGTATGCGATCTAACTTTCCTTCTCGTATAAGCCTGTAGACCTATTGTAAATTCTAACATGGTATCAGAGTAGGTTGATCTTATGTTAGTCGTTAACACCTTGAAATGATAGATAATGTCATGTGTTAGGCTTTAAATTAACCTCACACGTGAGAGGGGGCTGTTGAAATATAAAGTGGGAGTTTGTCCCACATTGGAGAAAGAGAGGAAAAAAAACTAATATATAAGTCTGGTAGGCTACTTCACCTATCACCAATTAGTTTTAAGATGGAACCTCACTTAGACTTGTATGTGGTCTAACTTTCCTTCTCGTATAAGCCTATAGGCCTATTGTAAATTCTAACAGATTTCTAATTGTTTGTAACTCTCTTTTTGTTCAGTATATTGCACTTTTTAAAACTATAGACAAAATAATTATGCAGTAACATAAGTAGGAGTCTTTATTGTGAAAAGTAAGGATTGAACAGAGGGGCATAAAGAACCATTGAAGATAAGATAATGATTGATTGTAGTAAGATCCATGGTGAAGGGAACTGGCAAAATCTACCCAAAAGAGTAGGTTTTCTAGTTCACTACAGAACAAACCAAAATTCCTTTTAAGTTTTTTAATTACTAGAAAAATCTCAATGGAAGTTGTTATTTGATCAGGTTTGAAGAGATGTAAATCTACTTGATTGATTTAGCTGGTCCTTAATAGCATTGAGGCTTCTAGGGCGAACAGACAATGAAATCAAGAACTATTGGAATGATAAAATCAATTTGCAGACGGTGGGCAAAATGGTGAGTGAATGGTGGACAAGTTGGTAAGTGAGTAAACAGTTATGCGAAGAGGATCGAGCAAGCAGTTGATGTTAGTAAACAAAAAAAATTATACTTCGAAACAATTGGAAAGTTAAAGATAAAGATGGCAGTAGTTTGTTATGCGAAGAGGAGCAAGTAACTAATTTCTAAATTCAAATAGGTTAGGATTTTTTGTTTCATAATTTTTTGTTTTTCCTATAATTAATTAAAAAAATTTATGACTTATACATCTCATTACACCTATTATGTTACATGTCCAAAAATACCTATGATGTGGCTTGCCATGTCACTATAACAGAAATTGGTTTTAGCGTCAGAACTTACCGACAAAAAAGAAAGATTTTTCATTGATAAGTGAATTTGGAGACCGAAATTATTGACGGAATGAGTCGTCGGTGTAGTGGTTGTAGGTAAACTTTACTGACGGATTTATTATGTTCGTCGGTAACTTCAACGACAGAACATAAGACATCGCAATTCTGTTGGAAACGAATTTGCAAATGGAAGTTGTTTTTTTGGCTGTCAATAAAATTTAATGACGGAAATTCCATTTGTAAATTTTACCTACAGACTGACAATATCTATCGCTAAATTTACCTATGATAATTTCAATCACCATTTCTTATTTCCTTCCCAAGTTTTATGTTCAAAATGTTTGGATTTTTTTCTACGTTAACTTAAATGATAAGTTAAATAATAATATAAAGTCAAAATTATCTTGATTGATAATAAAGAAATTAAAATGTACAACACTTATAACTGTAAATTAAGAATTCATACAAATTTATGATAGAGTAGCAGTTTATCTACATTCACTTATCCTAAGTTATATAGTTGGTAAAAGTGGATGTTCTGACTACTGCGATGAGGTGTTGAGCCTCCCCTTCAACTCATCCACCTCATTATGGAGTCGGCTATATAGTCTATCATCCTCTCTACTTTGCTCTCAAGCTAAATGACTCTTTGATCATTAGGTGCGGACCGTCTAGTAGATGCAGTTGTATTGGATATGGAAGATCGTGAATAACATATGTTTGCATATGAACTTAAGCTGAAGATCCTTCCACGGCGGTTCCTACCACCCACTTCATTAAGATATGTCTAACTCTCGTCAACAGTTTCAGAGTGCTGAGATTGTCATTGAATGTTTCCTTGTATTTGATCTTATCATTATAATTATTTGTGTTAATAAGTGATAATTTTTTAGAATTAATATTAAAGTATAAATTTGACTTACAATAAGTTCTTTACATCGGGTGTTGACGAAGGTCACACCATCATGCTTCTTAGTATGGGTATGCAAAAAGAGCTGACGTAGTGTTAGCTTCCTGTCTATGGACTTTTCTACATCAAAATAAAGTGTTATAAGTGAACTACAATTTACAAAATTTTTGGTAGAGTTTTCTCTATTTTTATGATTTTACCCTTTGTTGAAATTTTTTTTTACTCAACTGCACAGTCATTAAAGGCACAAGACATTTGTAACATTATCATTATCCAAAAGTACAAAAATCATAAGATAAATGTAAAGTTTAGATACTTACAAGTTTCTCTGCATACTCCTGATGGGTTATAGATCCTCTAGTATATACGGGTAGACTCTCTCGCTTCGGTCCTCCACGTCATTTGCAAAATTGTGCTCTAAAATGGACATTGCCTTGGGTGATGTTTAATACTGCTGTCAATGACTCCAAATTTCTTCAGAGATATAAGGAGATCGTACATCATTATTGTGTATGCAACCAACAAAGTCTCTATAATGTGTACGAGCTCACCTTTCCTATAGATTATAAATTACAACATCAAATTTTCAATCCTAAAAAAAATCTTTCTAAAAAAAGAAAAACATACTATAAGTACATATACACTACAATATTTATCTAGTTAATATATAAAATTAAATCAAATAAAAATACAAAAGAATATATTTTTTATACCTCAAACTCGTGATAATAAAAATCCTTTGTCGCTTAAGAGATATTCTTCCATGTATAACCCTCAAGATCTATCTTCTCCTTGAACTTGGATGAGATAGTTCTGAAGCATGTTCCAGATGGAACCAACCTAATATATACATTATTTTAGACCATTTCAAATTGTCTAACCTAAAACTTCAGTATGAACCTATGACGTTATCATGTATTACGAAATTTTTAGAATGTCAATCACAGATTGTTGACAATTGTGATGTAAGTTCTTCCATCAACTCCCTTAGCTCCAGGCTGGAGGTTGCCTCCTTCATCTTCAACGTTTACCCCTGATATCTATGTCGATATAAGGGTGGTGGATAGTGTAGGGCCAAAGGATGGTGTAGCAGTAGATACAAAAGGTGACAGTACAAAGACTGTAGGTCAGGAAGGTAATGCCTCATCTGGATGTGTAGTAGTTGGACATACAACACCTGATTCTGTAGCATCTGTAGAATGTGATGCTTCACCTGGAAATCATGGTAACCTGAACTTTGGTCGCATCATATCATGTTCTCTCTTTTGTGACATATTTTAAACCTGAAATATGTATTTTATTGAATATTCTAATAATAGAACAGTATAAATTAAGTATATAACAATATATTATTGATGTAATAATAGATTTAATCATATAATATTTTATTACAAACATAAATTAATCGCTATCATCACTGAATTGTAAATCAAAATCATCATCATCTCTAATATCTGAAGAATTAAAATCAAACTCAGGCTCCTCTTTAGATCTTTCGCCCTCCTCAACCTCTCTAGTTGAAATTTTAACATATTCATTATTTAGATCGTTCAAAGGTTCATTCTCATCATATATTACACATGCATTTATTTCATGAATATCTTCCTGAAACGCTTCACTTTTGATTCTCTTATTTTCTGCTTTTCCATATAATTGAAAACACCTCATTAACCAATCTGACTTAGCTCGTTGTAAGCTAGAAAAAGGGACATAATATACATGGATCGCTTGCATCACCAACACTTTTAGTTTCAACTAGATTGTATTGGTTGTACACTTTTGTTCCAACATTAGGAGTTGGATCAAACCAGTCGCACTTAAATATCACACTTCATTTTATTAGCAATGCAGGGTACTCAATTTCAACTATCTCAATAATTTTACTATAGTAATCCATCAATTCTCCCTGTATGCAAACCTCACTATTTACTATTGCCATGTTATGACAAAGATATTTTGTATGAAATTTTTATTCATTAACAAAATACACCAGATACGATTTAACAGTTCGCAAATGTATTTTAGCAAGATCACATATGAACTTGTTTTGTATTAGATTTTCTGAGAACTACACACAAAAAAAATCATATCATATAATATAATGTCATTTAAACACTTTGGTCTGATAATTCAACCATTCAATTATTGCAAGTGAAAACATACATATTTTTCGAACCACAGAGGAAAGTGTCTTTTAACTTCTTTATTGATATCATCCTATGTTGTTTCAGGCATTAGGTCGCGTAACCATTCCTCGAATAATCTAAAAGTATTATTATCTATTTTAATTATGAACAACACTAACTTCAAAAAGTCAAATAATCAATTTCAAAATCAACTTAAACTTACTGCACAAAAGGTTAAAGCTCTTCACAATTCAATAAAATGTAACCACGAGTAACCTCTACTTCTTTTTATATTAACATTCTTCTTATTGAACGTCTATATGTTCATCCTGGATATGTGAAAATAGATAAGTTACCATCAACATCACTCGTTTCTCCCCCATCGTCATTACGAGGGACTTTTCTTTGTTTTGTGTCACATATGGCTCAAAATAATGTGAGCAAAATGTACTTGCTACCCCTATTAAACAAGCATTACATATCGAACCTTCAACTCTAGCCTTGTTTTTCACATTTTTCTTCAAGTGATACAAAAACCTACATTGCAAATAGGGTTATTAGAATTCTGTTATTAAACATGCTATAAGTTGTATTTAAAAATTAACTATAATTACCTCTTAAACGAATACATCCATTGATATTGAACTAGACCAGCAAGTTTAGCCTTATATGTAAAGGTACAGGTAGATGCTTCATACAATTAAAGAAGCTTAGAGGAAAAAATCTCTTCTAATTTGCATAAGATAACTAGAATTTTCCTTTTTAGTTTTTTCATTTTAGCCAACTTTATTTCAGATGATATTAAACTTTTGAAAAACAAACTTACCTCTGTTATAGCTTCCCAAACCTTATTTAGTAGCAACTCTTGAAATGCAATTGAAATTATCCTTTGCATAAATACACACCTTGCTAAGTTCGAAACATAACCATAAAAAAATTTAAACATTTCAACCATTCACAAAAAATTTCTTTTTGTTTTTTGTCCAAAGTGTAACATGCTTTTTGATATTTACCAGTACAAAAATCTTTATCTAACTGATTCCTTCTACAAAAAAGTTTCAAATCATCTCGTGATTTTGCATTGTCTTTTGTCCTCCCTTCAATGTTCATTATGGTGCTGAACAAATTGTCAAAAATATTTTTTAATATGCATCACATCTAGATTACGACATATCAAATTAGTTTTCCAATATGGAAAATCCCAAAAGATACTTCACTCTCTCCAATCAAGCTTTTAATAATGCTTCTATTAACTTCTTCAGCTTCAAGTTCTGTAACTTTCAACAACCCTAATTTATTAATCTCTTGCAATATCACTTCACCAGCTTTGTGAGGGGGAGGAGGTGTGTGTACCATCCTATTCTTAATGAATTTTTGTTTATTGTATCTAAATGGATGATCTGGAGTAAGAAATTTTCTGTGGTTGTCAAACCAAGATGTTTTGGCTCCATTAGAAAGATAAAACGCATCAAAATCATTGTCATAGTAAGAACAACCTAATTTTCCTATTGCGTTCCATCCACATAACATAGCATGCGCAGGAAAATCACTAATAGTCCACATCAAAGATCTTTCAACAAAAAATTTTGTTTCAGAGACACATTATATGTCTCCACACCAAATTCCCAAAGATGATGCAATTTAGATACCCATGGTTGTAAGAATATATCAATTTTATGTTTTGGATTCGTAAGGCTTGACACAATCACCGTTAAGAACATATATGTCTCATTCATACACATCTATGGAGGCAAATTATAAGGAGTAATCATAATTGACCATGATTAATATTATTGATCGGATTGACTAAAACGTTGGAATCCATCTGTCGACAATCATAACCTAACATTTCGACTTTCAGCTACAAACTCAGAGTGGGGGTTATTGAAATGTTTCCATGAAAGTATATCCTATGGATGACTCATTATTTCATCTTCCTATTCATGTTCATTATGTCATCTCATGTGAGATGCAGTAACATCATGAGATATAATCTTTGAAGTCTCAGAGTTAGCGGGAAATAATACATTTGCTTTTAAGGTATTAATTTAAGTTTCATAGAATGTTTCTAAGTTTGAACCTAGATTGACAACAAAATTTGCACTCTTGTAATTTCACATCATTTCCCTAAAACAACATATATCCTAACTTGCAACAATCAATTTTTTTCAACTAGCAAACCAAGACTCCTAATAAGTTTCTTCATATTATAGAAATTATCAACCATTGCATGATCAAGAGGCAATGATTCATTATACTAAGCAAGAATTTTATCCAAACTTCGATTAGAAATATGCCCTTCAGACTTTATGTTAAAAATTCGAGCAATTGAAGATAATTGAGTGATGGTCTCACAATTTGAATATAATTCTTGGTCAGTTGATTTTACTAAGTCAAAAAACTTTTTGGATCTGGGTTTGGTTCTTCTTCAACATTTTCCATATTTTCCTGAAAAGTTATAACCGAGTGCATCATAAACTACTGGGGTGTAAGGATTTTTAGTTGTACCAACATTATTTGTCATAATTCTAGTTGCCCCTTTAAACCCATCCATTTTTATTGACGAGTTTACTTCGTTACCCCTTAAGGTTCTACAAATTAATGGATGCCTATATGGTGTTTACTTAAAATAATTTGGAACAAACTCTTCTCTTAATAAATGGAGATTCATTTCATCAATAAGAAGAAAATCAATATGTTTGCACTTTCTACATGGACTTCTGATCATTGGACCATCCATGTATATAGGTTGAGAACATGCATAGTGACTAAAAGCTTCAACTCCCTCAATAAACTTAGGGTTAATGAAACCATCGGGTGTTAATTATCTATACATATAAGATCTATCAACATTACTAATTTATGCAAAACTGTTATTTAAACAAGTGGATGTAATAAGATATAATAATCATTACAGTAGTATATATCCATATAAATCTTACAAAACTTTTAATCTTTACTTTACACATCATTACATCCTTCATTTCCCCTAAGTTTTTATAGGTATTTAACCATTTCCCCTCCAAATTGAAACCAACCTATCCTATCAGATGATTTCACAATTAGATAACTTAATCACATCCAATTCCAATTTAGTCATTAAACAATCACCACAATCTAAGTCATAAGAACCTTATAACTTCATAGAATAAACCATTTAGGAAGATAAGACTTAAATAAAATAATTTTCCAACTAATATCCTGTAAGAAGTGACATTAAGAAGTAAAAAAAAAAACACCTACATATATTAATTCCAAAATTAGATCAAGCAATCACATTGAAGTTCAAGATACTAAGTTTGAATTAACCACATTGGCGTTCATTTCCAAATGTTTCAATTTAGACAAGCACTCTGGTACGTGGCATTGTTAGACCAAATGAATTGACAAAGCAAGTTCTCGCTGTCACTCCTAGGCTCGTCGAATTTTTCACCGATAAATCTCATGGGAGTTACATCACAGGTTTCTAGCCTATATACCATCCTAAGGTTTTATTATGCAAAGAATTGTCATGTCAATTACGTAAATTTTTTATGTTTATACTAAGTTTGAATTAATCACATTGGTGTTTATTTCCAAATGTTTCAGTTTAAACAAGCACTATGGTACGTGGCATTGTTAGACCAAATGAATTGAGAAAGCAAGTTCTCACTGTCACTCCTAGGCTCGTCGAATTTTTCACGGATAAGCCTCATGGGAGTTGCATCATAGGTTTCTAGCCTATATCCCATCCTAAGGTTTTATTATGCAAACTACAAAGAAGACGAATGACGTTGGACAATTCTAAAAGTTCTTCAACATAGAACACAACCTACAAGAAAGACAATTCATATATTCATGTATTTTTTATATTCTACATATGAACAACATAAAATTAATGGAAAAAATAAAAATAATTCATAGATAAAGACATAAAAAGGCATGCAACAATCATAATATGGACCTCATCTATAACAACAGATTATACAATATGCTCACACTTATTATAAATCTAAATTCAATTATAATGACATAACACAAGCTCATAATCATTATAGGCCACCATACTAGTATTTGACGTATGGTCAAAATTCTCATTGGTCCCAATTTTATGAAAGGAACATATGATGCATATTTTAAAAATTCCCATTGGTCTTAATTGGTACATAACAATGATGGTTTCATGATTTCAAAGAAAGTTTAAAATGCTAACCCTAAAAATTTAAGACAATTTGGTTGATCACGTTCACATATATAGGAAACTCATAGATCTATATGATGTATCTAATGCCATCAAATGCATATTCTTCTCTAATTTAATTGGTGTAGCTCACTTATAGTCCCAAATGTTACCTCTAACATAAATTATCACTTTCTAATAATTAACGATTAAGTTCATCATATTTTATTTGTAATATCTGTAGCTCAAGAGACTCTACCTATTTAATATATCCAAATTAAATGCAAGAGGAAATACTATGGAATTGTTTAAAGCACTTTAACTTTGTAGGGTTGACAATAGTACCTTTTGTAAATGTTTTAATACTTTTTAACACAATATGAGTCAAAAGTTTCATGAAGGTATAGATAAAGCATAAAATATTTAGATTTTAAAAATTTTAAGTGAAATGTGAGTAGCACGATAAATAATAACAATGAGAATAGGAAGAGTGGACCCTCTTAAATTAAAGAGGCTAATAAGATGAAGATAAAAGTAGATCAAGTAAAGTTGATAAAGAAAATATCAAGGAACAACTGCGATAAACCAAGCAAAAATTTTTGAAATCATCTTTTACAAAATTGGTAGTAAGTTTATGATTCATGCTCATAAAGACACCATGTTAGTAATTATTTTGATAAACAACTAATTGTTTTAAAAAATTATTAGGTAATACATATAGTGTTATAGATATTTTGTTTGTATGATACCTTTAAATAGATGAGTGTCTTAATGAAAATATTAAAACATCTAACTATCACTTCTACTCAGTTTTAAAGGGACCAAATCAACACAAAAAGAAAGATATATGTGCTTATAAGATTAGGAATATGATTGAGATAGATAAAATGTGATATATTTTTAAGTTGCAGGAAGACTTTCTATGTATAACATTTTAATTGGAAAGAATTCCCTTTGTACTAATTAAGCAATTGTTACAACATTAGGGGTAAGGGCATGGGTAGATGAATTCCTCAAATTCATGAACACCCATAGGAGAAGCAAAGTTAATTTATAACAAATATAAGGTTATTTTGTTCATGGAAACATTAAAAAACCAATTGAAATTTAGTGGACTGAAGAGTGATAGTTATCTAATAAGTCCATTATTGTTATAAACCCTAAGATTAGGAAAATTATTATACATCTACATAGCCATTTTGGATACTTCCCTCAGCTCCGTTTTGATTAGGTAGAAAGGAAACAATTAAAAGCTTATATATTATGTAAGAAAGAAACTATAAATCTTGAAGTTGATGTATCTAAAATATGAGAAAGTAGCTTATTCACACCAATAAGGTAAGTACTTTACAAAATAAATGTATCAGAAAGACTTGTAAAATGGTCAATTAATCTTGAAGAGTTTGATGTTAGGTAAATACCAAAAAATTATTTAAAATTCCATGTCATGGTAAATTTTTCACTTAAAATATTAACACCATTTTAAGAAAAAGATGAACCATTAAAAACGAAAAATTGACATGCAAAATGTACATAAATAAGGCCATATGAGATAGGGTTAGTATGTAGGAATATATTTGGAATAACAATACGATAAATAGTTTCACACCAATGTAAAATATCTAATGGGGAGAAGTATAAGGTGTTGTTATTTATGTTGTAATTAGTCTCTGCATTGTACATCAAGTCCATAACAATAAGTTTAGACTAATCTCATGGTAAAACAAGTTAAGCGGGAAAAGTATAAAGAGAAGTTTGTGTGTAGATAAATGAATTTATATATATATACACACACACACACACACACACACACACACACAGATATTGGGTCACCTTGATAACAAAATTTCAAGCTAACTATTTACTCAAATTATGAGTAAAAGCGGTATTGTGTCAAAAGAATTTTTTTTTACGAGAAATAGACAAAACCAATGCCAACTCAAATAAATCAAGTAGGCATTACTAAGGAAAATGATACACATTAAACATATCCATTCAAAAAATATCTATAAGAGGGAAACTTGTTAGATGATTCAAAATAGGTAAAAAAGCCTCCTAGAATAGGCTCCATGATATTTAGTTATATACTTCAAACTTTTTAGGAGATCTTTTACCTTGTTATGTATAAGATTTATTCAAAAAGAGGAACTAGGACATTTTCTTACATTAATGCTTGGAATAGCATGTAGAGTGCATTAGGGATGATCATCCTTTGAGTATAAAATTTTAAAACATAAGTACTTTTGGTCTATAATTTGGAAGGATGTCGAAGAATTTGGAAATAAAAAGAAAAATGCCTTAGGTTCCTAATATACAGGTATGAAATCCTATTAATAATCTTTATAGATAATGGCACATAACATTTATATCGTTTCATAATCATTATAAACATTCCAGATTGCAAATCATGTTTATCATCCTCTTACAGAACTTTCATCGAATATTTAGTATTATTGAAAAACAACACTACTTTGCCAACACTATCGATGTCGTTTGATTTTTTTGACAAAACGACAATTTTGTCGATGTTCATCACTCATTTCTATCGCCAAACTTTGCCACCTATTTTTTCGATGACTTTTACTATTCTATCACTAAATTCTATCGACAAAGTTTTGCAGATAAATTTCCTCTACATTTACCGACAAATTATTTTTCTATCAGAAAATGTCATTTTTTCAGACAAGTTTACCAACGGAATTGAAATTTCGTCGCTAATTTACGATGGAATAATTTTCATTGGTAAATTTTAATTTTCTTGTAATGTGTCTACTCGGTTAACAGAGAAATTAATGTCAGGAAAGTGCGTGGACTATCAAGCCTTAAACAAAGTAACAATAAAAAACAAGTATCTTGTTCCTTTAGTTCAAGATTTGATAGACAAATTGTCAAGGGCTGTGGTTTTCACGAAGCTGGATCTTTATAATGGATATTGGCAAGTGAGCATAGCTGAGGGCAATGAGCAAAAGACAACGTGTATAACTCAGTATTTAATAATTCAACTCTTTGAAGATTTAAATTAAATTCCAAAATATTTCTCATAAAGACAATCCTTATAAAACAATTTTCAAAGATTTAGAAAAAAACTTTTTCAAATTTATTAGGTATTTAAATGAATTAAATCCCAATTTAATACATTAAATTAAAATAAGGCTTAGAAACATATAAAAAATAAATTGCAAAGGTGTGGGCACTGTACACACCATATCATTTTCCATGGCACATGCGCCTCAGCCAATGTTTATCGTTGACTGTGTTACACGCACCAGTAGCGTGTGCTTCCTGATGCTGTATTCCCATGTGGCGTACTTGTGTTACATACGCCCCATCATTTTTTTTCCTTCATATTATGGTTTTGTATTTTTTACGTCACCATCTCCCTCTTGATTTGTTGTCGCCTCCGCTTCTTAGTTTCGTGTCATTGCAGCCTAGGGTTTTCGTTAGATCTTGTCCTACCTCATCTGTTGGGGTTCCTCTACCTCCATGTTTCTCCTGTTGTAGGCGAGTTATCACCCCTCACCAGTCGTCGCTGGTGAAAATCTACCCCAGGAAACACACGTCTCCTTTCGTTGTTCCATTTAAAAAACAACAAACCCACAAGCCAGAAACTCATTCAATCTCATCAAGCCAGAATTGATTCTTACACAAGACTATGGGCATGCAATTTTTTTTTTTTCCAGAAACATCAATTATTGCAAACACCAGATTTTTAATCAACTATACAAGGTAATCCAATTTCTAGAAATAAGAGGGAGACATTATGTTTTCAGAAATATCAAAACAACCATTCCCAAATCAAAGCATTTTAGAAAATAATAAACAGTGAGGCGGACATTGTTTCATAAATAGAATACAAAACCGTAATGTGTAATAGGTAGATTCATCAATTAATTAAAATTTTAAGCCTTAAATTTATCAAATCAATAATAATTAAGCAATTTAATCAAGTTAAATAGTTAATGGAGGCTCTGATACTATTGTTAAAAAATCAATCGTGATCAAATCACAAGTGCAATAAAAAAATAAAATTTTACAATTTTTGATCAAACCACAATAATTGAATAATTTGAAAAACATGAATCATAAAATAAGGGAATTGCACTTAATTTAAAGTTCTTGTTGAAATATTTTTGAAATCTTTTCAAGGTGTTAATCACGAGTTGTTCGCACATTCAGTCTTTAACGATATTCATGTAGTATTAAAAAGAAACTCAACTTTTTGAGAGGAAATAAACAAATATGCTTGCTCCCTTAGGCTAATTTCTTATATATATAAAAGCTTTAGGGTTTTATTTTTATTAAAATTAAATATCCAATTATAATTAAAGTTAAACTCTAATTAGAATTTAATTAATTTTAATAAAACTAAATTTCTCATATTTAATCCCTGTAATTTCTCAAATTTCACAATTAAGTCTAATTTAATTGAAATTAATTTTTCTCTTTTTAACTGCGTTTTACATGTGACCCATTAGATTTCTAATTTATTAACAATTATCATAAATTATAATTCTAATTCATGGTTAGAATCATGGACGGAGTCATACCCCACTGGCTCCAACAAATTTCACATAAAAAATCATTATTTTAAAGTTTTAATTCATAAAAAAATTAAAATTTTGCTCTCATTAAAATTTTACTCCTACTATTTTTTTTTTTGCTTCTAGTGAAATTTTGCCCTCACTTAAAAAATTTTCTTGATCCGTCCCTGGTTAGAATTGTATTAATTAAAACTATTTCCAATTTATCTTTAATTCTCTAATTAAATAACTTACAATTATAGATCAAGATTGACATATAATAATATGTCATGATCATCTAAATATTAAGAATGTCAAAATAGTTTGTCTTAACCTGTCCATAATGTGTAATTTAATATTTTCAACATCTAATGTTCCAATTGATAAAGTATAGATATAATATGTACTCTTTTAAATCCAATCATGTTCATTCTTACTAATTTGTAATTAATTGATAATTGACATTTTCCAATATATAATTTCTTGAATCACTGTTAATCAATAAAAATAAAACATTATTTCTAATTACTTGAAAGTGGCGAATTCTTTATTGATTTTTTTAACTATCTTCATATAATTTATACTATATTCAAATACTACTGACTAAGCTATCCTAAATATGATAAGTTA
>JANKYE010000225.1:37231143-37257563 GCA_032467995.1 Erythroxylum dillonii
TAATTTTATATATGTTTTAATATTTATTTTTGATATTAGTTTACCTATGTTATAATATATATAAAAGATTTAATTAGATATATTTTGATTTATTTTTTATATGGTTTAAAATTATATAATGATTAATATATTGTGCTTTGCATTTTGTTTAATATACTTTAAATAATTTTCATATGCATAAATAATTTTTATTACAAAATTAAATATAGTTAAAATTAAAAATAATTTTTATTTTTATGTTGTTAAACAGTTTACTGTATGAAGCTCTTAAAAAAGCACTTTTTTAAATAACAACCAAACAGTCAACTTATTTCTTAGAAAAGTTCTTCTCAGAAAATATCTACAGAAAAAAATCCTATTAACAAAAGCTCTACTAGTATAAACCCAACCAAACAGAGGCTTAAAGGAACTATATCAAAAAAAGAGCTTAATGATATTTGTTAATTAAATTAGCAAAATTGATAGATTGATGGATTTTGGTAATTAAGTTAATTCAAATAAACTTGTACAAGACACTACCTTCATTTAAAATCATTTGAAATTTTGAACTAAAATAACAAGAAAGTCAAGATTTGATCACTAACTTTTAATTTATAATCATTGTAATTAAATTGTGTAAGAACTAATGATGCCATTTATAAATTTGAAATACGTTAAGTTTTACTTTAGCAATTATAAATTATCATAATCACTGTGTTAAATTGCAAATATACGTAAAATAATATAATACAATTTTTTAATACACAAAGCTTAAAAATATTTATTAAGATTTAAGAAGTTTAAATACTTGATTCGTAAGGAGTTCATGC
This sequence comes from Erythroxylum dillonii, assembly GCA_032467995.1. Classification (NCBI taxonomy): domain Eukaryota; kingdom Viridiplantae; phylum Streptophyta; class Magnoliopsida; order Malpighiales; family Erythroxylaceae; genus Erythroxylum; species Erythroxylum dillonii. The sequence continues at coordinate 37,231,953 of JANKYE010000225.1, forward strand.
CACTTTCAGGGTTTGGGACTTGAGATTTATGAGCCTCCTACCCACTTGAATCACTGCTAAGAGGCTTGTCGGCTAGTTTTGACATCTGGAACCGATCAAAGACTTAAATCATGCAATTGATTAGCATGATTAACCGATATCTATGCTGCTTTTTAATTTCTTATAGATCATGGGAGTCGAAGGGCCCCAATATCTTCAAAAAGTCAAAAGTTGCTTCCTTAATAATTAACATCACTACGTACTCATGATGTGATATGATCCCATTGGAATAAGTGAGTAGCTATGAAATCTTGTAGCATGTTTCTTGATGTACCAACAAATATACAAAAAGAAAGAAAATCTTGTTGCTTGATGGACCAAACTTCGGCTTAGTAATTAATCATTGCTTATAAAAGACGTCTCAATGGATAAATAATTCAAACTTTGGGTTTGAATCACAACAGTAGATCAACCTTTATGTTTATCATGCATTGACCTTAATAGTTGGCAATTTCATACTTCAATGTTCCTTTTGCACGAATGAGAGGGGGGGAGATATTCATTTGAACATTTCATAATATGTACTTATCATTGAGGTGATATTTCTAATCTTGGGTAAATCTACAAAGAATGGGTGAGTGTTCTTTCTAAGGTATCCACTTTCGCTTAGATAGCGGTCTACATCCCACCAGTTACTAAACTAAGGTTGCAGTGATACACTTGCAATAAATTATCATGCATTCCATATAAACAACACCACAAAAATATCCTAAAGAGAAAGCATTTCTTTTCGCTTCCATTATATTGATAATTGAAATCCCATTTCTGATAATAGTGTCAATAAAGAATATTAAACTCTCTAGTTAACCCGCTCCTCCATGAGTTAGAATTACCTACCTTAAATATGCGGACAATATTGTGTAAGTTTTTTGTTCTTGATACTTAAACATCAAAAATATAAATCATGAATCATATGTAAATCATTCATGCTCATTCATATTTTGAATATAGTAATAACTACATAGACTTAAAGGATAGCTCAATACACATATACCTATATTTTGTATTTGTTTCGTATGTACTTAATTAGGGTAGAGAGAGGATTAGTTTATATACACTTCTTTGTTTACATTAAATCTTGTGCGTCTAACAAGTACTAGATTAACGGTCAAGATTTAACATAATGTTAAATTACGAAAACCCTAAACCAAGTTTAATATGGACTTACAAAAACTATAGGTCATAACATCAGGCCATACTTCTTACATTTTTCCACTTAACCGGATGTTTCATCATTATATTTAATAGTATAATGTAAGGCTAGCAAAAATTAAATCTTATAAACCATTAACATCATAACTACCTCAGCACAAAAAATCACAAAATGTGGGTTATGGTAGTCATACATAGTATAATCGTATACTCTATTCTATATACCACTACATTAAGAACTTATTATGTTTAGATTCATAAGTTGTATATAAACAATATACAATCCACATACTTGTTATGATAATACATATAAATTTTTTATTCAAACAATCATGTATATATAAACATAATGAATAAGAAATATAAAATTCAGAAACATATTATTATTGAACTCAAGAGTGCTAAAATATCATCATCAAATATTATTATCAATCATCAATACAACCAAGACCCATCCTAAGCACATGTTCTTTGAATGCCTTTGGTTGTAAACCTTCGTTAGAAGATATGTTACCATGAGATCTGTCCTAATATGTTCTATATGCACTCTTTGTTGAATATCCTCTTTAACAACAAAATACTTTAATTTCATGTATTTTGCTTCTCTAGAGTATTTGTTGTTTTTAGAAAAGAAACATGTTGCAGAATTATCATAATAAATTTTCAGCGGCTTTCTTATTGTGTCGATAACCTCAAGTCTTGAAATAAAGTTCTGCAACCATAATGCATGAATTGTAGCCTCATAACAAGACACAAATTTTGCTTCCATAGTGAATGAAGCAATGACAGATTGTTTGACACTTTTCCATGAGATAACTCCTTCAGCTAATAGGAATAAATAGTCAAATGTCGACTTTCTACTATCAACCCACCCGACAAAATCTAAATCTAAATATCCAATCACTTCTAAATGATCAGATTTCTTATAAGTGAGCACGTAATCCTTTGTTCCTTGAAGATACTTCAACACTTTTTGTGCAGTCTTCCAATGATCAATACCAGGATTACTTTGATATCTACCCAGCATCCCTACTACAAAACTGATGTTGGGTCTTGCACAGGTTTGTAGGTACATCAAACAGCCCACAACAAAAACATATGGAGTTGTTTCCATTTCCTTACGTTTGACATCATTCTTTGGACATTGCATAAGATTAAACTTATCTCCCTTTTAAATAGGGACTATACCTACTGAGCACTTGCTCATGTTAAATTTCTCAACAATTTTCTCAATATAGGCTTTTTGAGAGAATCCTAATAAATCTTCTTATCTTTTACGGAATATTGAAATTTTATTCACATAGGATGTCTCTCTTATATCTTTCATTTCAAAATTCTTAGAAAAAAATTATTTAGTCTTATGCAACAAACCTAAGTCATTAGCAGCAAGCAAAATGTCATCAACATACAGAACTAGAAATATAAACTTACTCTCACTGATGTTTAGGTAAATACACCGATCAACAGTGATTTCCTCAAAACCGAAATAAGTAATGGTATTATTAAACTTAATATACCATTGCTTAGAAGCTTGTTTATGTCCATATTTTAACTTCTTCCATTTACACACTGTACTTTCTTTACCTTCAATGGAAAACCTTCAAGTTGATCCATATAAACTTCCTCCTCAAGATCTCCATTCAAAAAGGTTTTCTCACATCCATCTGATGTAGATCTAAATCAAATTGAGCCACTAATGCTAAAACTATTATCAATGAATCTTTCTTTGAGTCAGGTGAAAAATTTTCCTTATAATCAATGTCATCTTTCTGAGTGTAATCTTTGACAACAAGTCTAGCTTTATATCTTTCAACATTGCCATTCGAGTCGCGTTTGATCTTAGAGACCTATTTACAATCAACTCGTTTAGAACCTTCTGGCAATTCTACAAGATCCCAGACATTGTTTTGAGCCATTGAGTTCAACTCTTCTTTCATAGCATCAATCCATCTTTCAAAATTATCATTACCTATGGCTTGTGAAAACAAAACAGGATCATTATCAATGCCACAATCATAATCCGTCTCTTGCAAATAAACTACATAATCATCATAAAATACTTGACCTTCTAACCATTATAGGTTTATTTAAAACGATACCAACTGGTTCATTTACATAGGTCAGTGGTAAGTTAGGTTCTTCATAGGGCGCTTCTTCATTATCCAAATGTTGTTCTTGATTATTTTGATCTTCCAAAGCAGGAACAACATGTGTTGTAGTTGTGAGTTTAAGGACATTTATGGTTAATGGAACATCAACTCTTATTTCATTAATATCCACAACTTGATTTTCAGTACTCCCACTAACCTCACAATTTTCTAAAAATTTGGCATTGGTTGTTTCAAAAATTTTAGAACTATGGTTCAGACAGTAAAACTTGTACCTTTGGACTTCTCTGGGTAACCAATAAAGTAACTACTAACTGTTCGATAATCTAATTTTCTTTCATGTAGATTATAGATATGTGCTTCTGCTGGACAACCCCAAACATCCAAGTGCCTTAGACTAGGTTTCCTTCCAGTCCATAACTCGAAGGGAGTTTTAGGAACTACCTTACTAGGAACCCTGGTTGGCAAATACATGGCAGTTTTAAGTGTACGCATCCATAAACTTTTGGGTAATGAGGAATTACTCATCGTACTCCTAACCATATCCATTAATGTTCTATTTCACCTTTTTGCCACACTGTTTTGTTGTGATGTGCCTGACATAGTGTGTATTGTGCACATATGTCATGACTTTCATGGAACTTAGCAAACGGATCAGGACACTTTGCAGATTCATCATACTTTCCATAATACTCACCGCTTTTATCAAATCTTATAATTTTCACTTTTCTATTTAACTACCTCTCAGCCTCCTTTACAAACAACTCAAGGGTATTTACAGTTTGAGATTTTTCATGTAGCAAATAGATATATCCATATCGTCAAAAATCATCTATAAAGGTGATGAAGTATTTTTTCTCCATTAAAGGACGAAGTGTCAAAAGATCTACAAATGTCGGTGTGTATTATTTCAAGAAGTTGACTGCTTCTCGTGGCTCCTTTCTTGCTATGTTTGGTTTGCTTGCCCTTACTATATTCCACACATAAACCAAGATCAGTAAACTCTAGATTCGGTAGAACTTTACTAATCTTTCTAACCTTTCTTTGGATATAAGACCCAAACGTTTATGCTATAAGTAAGCAGAATGTTCATTTGCCAAACTACGTTTCATTCTAACATTATAATTAACAATAAATAAGGATTAAAAAAAATCATCAAGTTTCAATTTATATAAACCATCCATAAGCATTCCATAAACAATAAAGGAGTTATTCTTATACAAACTGAAACAACCATGTCCACCCTTAAAGGTATATCCACTAGCATCAAGTCTAGAAACATAAATTAAATTTCTAAAAATTCAAGGTACATAGAGAGTGTTCATTAGATTTAAGTGATGCCCAATATCTAATGTCAGCCTGTAAGTCCCTACACCTTCAATTGAGGCCTTCATTTGGTTCCCCATAAACAGAAAGTTGTTAGTTGAGCTTATGGTTTGGATTGTAAAGAATCCCTACATAATATTGGAAACATGAGTAGTAACACCAAAATCAAACCAGCAAGTATTAGAAGGAACTTTAGATAAATTTGATTTAAAGAATATAGAAACATAATGTGTACCATTATTTTCGTAACAAGTCTTACGTTTTAGGCAGTCTTTTTGATAATGTCCTTTTTTCTTGCAAAAGTGGCACTTATCTAACTTTTGTCCCTTCCTTTCACCATCAACAACTTGTGAAACTTTAGCAGGTCCTTTCTTCTTAAAATTCTTTGTCTTTGGTTTGAGTTTCTTTCCAACTCCTTGACGCACTAGGTTAATATAATGAACTCTTTGTTTCTTTAATCTCACTTCCTACCGAATAAGCTTACTGGACAATTCATCAATATTCCACTTATCAGTAAATGTGTTATAATTGATGTGGAACCATCCATATTCAATAGGAAGTGAGTTCATAATAAACTGTACTGAGAAGGAATCTTCTACAGTCATACCCAGTGTTTTAAGTCTTACTATGATATTAGTAATATCAAGGACATTTTGCTACATACTCTTTGACCCATCAAACTTTATAGTTGTGAGTTCAGCTATATGTGTCCCTACAAGTGCATTATCGGCATAACGAAACTTTTCTTCCACAAGCTTAAGAAAATCTTTATCATTCTAATTTTCAGTGCTAGGAAGAGTAGACTTAATGTTAATGGAAATCATCATTTGCATAAAGTTCAAACATATCCTGTTAGACCTTGCCCACACCTTATAGTGTGTATTTTTCGCCTTTATACTGGTATCATCAAGGTTAGAAGGCTTATCCTGTAATAGTGCCAAGTTAAGATCCAAAGCACCTAAATGGAAAGTGATTTGTTTGCTCCATTAAGAGAAATTCACACCAGTGAACAAGGTAACAGAAGAAGCTTGAGAGTGAATGCTAATAACTACAAACATATAAACACTCACTAAGTAACAGATTCAGACAAGAAGCACATACATTAAATATATTACAAGTTTCCTTTGGGTAAACACAACAATACATATCATCACCGTCATTAGAATGCTATTTAAACTTTATAAGAAAATTAAATAAACTTTATCAAATACATCTAGCGTCTTTGGATAACTATACATGTAACATCCCGTTACCCATGTTAAGGCTAGAATAGTAAATTATGAGAAATTTATGTGAAATTAGGAAAAAAAACACATCATGCATAAGTTAATTGTGACATACATATTTATTTTGCACATTCATACGATTGTATATGCATTCATTGGCATTTCCGAGTAAATTGGTTTATAAATGGAAATTGTGAATTTAATTGGAGTGTATTAAATGTAATTTGGCAATTTTTGTACATTTTGGGTATTTTGCAATTTTTAGTGAATTATTTTGAACTGAAAATTTATTTGGTGATAATAGTTATTATTTCAGAATTTTTGGTGAATTATGGATTAATTATCTTGAAAATTAAATTTGGTGTGTATTGGAATTTATTCCGCATTTTTGGAGACATTTGGATATTTTGGAAATTTATCAAAAAAAATTTGAGGTATTTAATACTAGGAAAAATATTGAAATAAGGGATAAATAGAAGTGTGACAATTGTATTAGAAATTAATTAACAAATTGTCAAATTATGGAGTGACAAATGGATAAAATCATATGTGACTTGTGGACCTATAGCTATGACAATGGTAACTTATCTAATGGAAAAGTGGAAGACATGCATTGGAGACATGTGTTGAAGCACTAATAAAACACCTAGGCAAAAAAAAGGAAAAAAAGAAAAGTTTTTACAGCCATTTTTGTTTGGTTTCACCGAAACCATCCACCCCCATTTTTCCCTCCTATTTGCTCTCCCTATTTTTGGAATTTTGCTGAAGTATAAACAAGTAAGTTACATTGATGTTTTAATATTTTAATAGATGCATGGATGAATGGTGTATGTTTTCATGGTTGTAAATAAATGCTTGCATGAGTTGTTGTAAGATGAAGCATTTCGGTGAAGAGAGCATGAAGTTTGAAATTTGAATTTTGAATCTTGGATTCTTGGTTTGTTGTACGTTGTTGAGTTGAAAAGAGGATAGGAAAGTTGGTTTATGCAATGGATGCAGTAGTTAGAAGGTGAAAAAGTGGGGGAAAATCTGGGTTTTCAGTGAAGAAGATGAAGTTTTACGTGTTAGAGAGAGAAAAGGGTTGTGGTTGCATGTATGGGTTAAAAACTAGAGTTTTTCATTGAACAACCTTCAGTCTTTTGCCTATAACTTTTTCATCCGAATTCCAAATAACTTGAAACTTAGACCAATGGATTCCTAAGACATTTTTCTTTCTCTCCATAAAAAATTAGAGTTATCTGAATTGATTTGAAAGTGATTGATAGGATGAAAGTGTGAAAGTCTGCTAGAATGTTAGGAATTGGAAAATTTTCATGATCATGCTTCGGTTTTCAAATTATAACTTGGGCTATAGATTTCTAAATGAGTTTATTTTTGATTCATATTAAACTAGAGGAATATTTCTACAACTTTTGTGAAGAAATCGATTTTTAATTCTGTCTCTAAGATTTTCAAAATTGGTATGTAAGTGAGTTGTAGCTTAAGCTGAAGCACTGTCAGAGACAAAAATTATGTCCTGTGGTTATTGAATAAACTGTATTGATGTGGGCAGAATTAGGCTAAGTTTCTTCACCAAAGTTGTAGCTTATTCTCTGAGCTTTAAATTGGTATAAAGTTTGTAATTTTTAGATATCTTAGCTGAAAGATATGAGTTGTGCAATTAGAGGTATGATCATGTACTAGCTTAAAGTTCAAATGTGTACAGTCTGTGGTATTTTATGTATAAATCATAAAATACTAAATCACATTGGATGATCTTGGAGTCATTAGAAATTTAAGACATTGGAAAACAACTTTCTAGAAGGGAGTTTTGCCTAATTTGGTCATTTACCCTATCAGATTAATTATGCAAAGTTGACCCGAAATTATATGGGTAGAAAATCTGAAGTGGCCAATTAAGTTATTTAATGGATTTCATACTTAATTTATTATAGTTCAGTTTATAAATACAAATGACGTTAATGAGGGTTTTGATATCTAATCGATTCGATGATGAGAATTTCAATAAGATATCCAGAATTTTCATTGAGCATGCATTGGGCATACTTTCTATACATTGATGTGCATAAAAGTACACTTGTACCTTTGTGCAAAAATGTGATATTTGTGAATGTGTTGTGTATGTTTTAGAGGAGCAAATCGGACATCAGTCAGACATTGTCGGGCCATCAAGGCAATAACTTATTGGAGTGTACTGTGAGTCAACCTAGATGAATTTCCTAGGATTGATTTCATTTGATTTGTTAAGCTTCCAATTATTGAATTGTTGCGATTTGTTTTTGAATTTCGGACTTAAAGTCCGAGGAGTAAATATTTGGGACTGTATTGGAAGTGTTCTGATTTGTTTAATAATTCTGTATTATATGTGGATTCTTAACGAAAGTTGAATGTCGGACTTAGGTCCAAAGATTATAAAATTCTGATTGTGTATTGTGCTATGTGAATTCTCAACAATAGTTGAATGCCGGACTTAGGTCCGATGATTATGAAATTCTGACTTTGCTTTTTAAATGATTGTGATATATGGTAAATTCCGAATTGTTACATTTCATAAAATGCATGCTCAGCTAAAGGCGTTGTGACCGAAGTAGCCAGTATCAAGCCCTTGCACGTAGAGCTTTGCTCCATGGTATATGATTCTGCAGGTAGAGCCATGCTCCGTGATATATGTTTTTGACTGAGCCCAATGGGTCAGTATTTGTATATGTGATATGTGATAGACACTCGGTCATAACAATAATAACGAATGTGGAGTTTCATATTCATCTATAGTTGTGTATATATGTTCTGATTCACAATAATTAAATGATGTGTCGTGATAGTGTGAGTATTTGGATTATACATGTTCTATATGAATATTTGCGAAATATGTTATTTGTGTATGTGAATCCAGTGAAATCATCAATGATGGTTCGTTTATTGAGTTCACAAAACTCATAAAAATTGCAACGTAGCTTTTTAAGTTCTGAGGAGTTATCCAATTAGACCAATTAGAGTACAACCATTACAAATGAGCATTAGTTAGGGGTCGGGATCAGTTTGTACCTACATATGTATTTTATTATGTTGTACTAAAAAGTGTAATCTTAAGTGTTGTACAATATGTATGAAAATGGTTTTTGAAAGATATTATGAAAACAAGTATTTTGTTATGTGATAGGCCCAAATGATTACTGAAACTTTGATGTGTGCCAATAATGTTTGTATCTTTTGTGATTGAAATTGTTATAAATAAATCAGGCCGAAATTGATTATTGATTTTCCGCATATGCGTTTACTGTTTAAGAAAAATTGCAATGGGATTCGACCGTTTACTATTTTAGCATGCCACTCTTGTGGGATTCCTACTCAGATATCACTTAGGATGTCGGGTACGTGTCTTACGAAAGTGGGGTGCTACAATACATAAGTAACAAGAGTATATCAATTTTCTTGTTTATATTTATTAGTTATAGAACATTGATTTATCTTTGGGTAAAGTCCTTAATTTCTATCAACTAATAAATTTTCATAATAGCATTTCTTAAAATACATAAATTATATGATCACATATTCAAAAACTAATTTGGCCACTTGGTGACTAACAAATTAATTTTAATCATACTTTCATATAATAATAATAATAATATATCTGATACCAAAGCATGATCAAAATCTTAAAATTAATGGTTATTCGGATAAAAAAATCCTAAGTGAGAAACATAGAAAATCCATGAAGAAGATGGTCAATGGCAACAAACAAACAGACATAGAAAAAAAAAACGAAAACAAAAGCAACGTGGCCCCCCTTTCATTATTGTTGCCAACCTTCTACCTACTAAATAGCCACTACCCAATACAATGTTTTTCTTTATTGCAGATTATTGTAGATTAATAAAACTAGCAATATATTATGACTCATGAAGTATATGAACGTTCTCCAAGAAAAATTACATGGTATTATCCCACCATTCTTTTGTTTTCTTAGTAATAATCTATCTCAACTAAATATTATGGCAATTGATTTTCTTGAATTGAAGGAGCTATTAATCTATCTTGCTTTGTGTCGTAAGCGATGCAACACGTTCACTAATTCAAGAAGCGGTGTTTTATTAGCTAACATATCAAAATCCAGTCCTGAGAGGGTTATCACAAAAACGATCATTAAAACTAAAGTGCGAAGCTTCAAGATGATCGAACGACAATTCCTCGGTATTCAATTCCCTTTTTTTGAGAAAATTATTATTTATACAAAACCTTAAAATTATAAATTTTCAAAAACATCCTAATTGAAATAATGATTGAATCAATAATCTAAGGATTTTATCTATTTAAAGTCCATAGCTCTAGTACCACATGTAAGTTTTTCGTTCTTGATATTTAAACATCAAAGACATAAATCATACATAAATCATGAATCATACATAAATCATCCATGCCCATTCAGATCTTAAATATACTAATAACCACAGAGATGAAGCGAATAAATCACATACTTTTGGGCGAAATTCTTCATCATGTAGAAAGAAAGCTTTTACTGATTATGAACTAGTTTCTCTCTCGTAACCCTCTTTCTGTACGATAACTTGATGGATAGCCCAATACACAAATACCTACGTTCTATATTTGTTTTGTCCGTATTTAATTATGATAGAGAGAGAACTAGTTTATATACACTTTTCTATTTACATTAAATCTTGTATGTTCATCAAGTAATAAATTAATGGTCAAGATTTAACATACTATTAAATTAAAAAAAACCCTAAACTGACTTTAATATGGGCTTACAAAAAATATAGGCCATAACATCAGCCATATTTCTTAAATATTGAAGAAAGACTCAGATTGAGTAGATTTGGATTTACAGAAACATAATTAAACTCTTTAATTTTGTAGTATCTTAAGGCGATTGTCAAACTTAGAGACTAAAATCACTATCCTTCTGAAGTTTAGTGTTTATATTGATTTGTTGGTTAAATCCATCTATAGCGATAAACACTTATAATCATCATCATCATCAAACCCCGAAGTCCCGCAATGAAGCAAGGTTTGGGGGGTCTGATAGTACGCAGCCTTACCCCTACATTGTAGAGAGGTTGTTTCCAATAGACCCACATGTAGATGTTACAAGATAATAGTGATGCTGGTCAAAAGTGTTAATACTTAAAAACAAACAATATATAAACACCAAAAATATAAAATCAGTAAAGAAAATACTAAATAAAATATAATAATAATAATAATAATAATAATAATAATAATAATAATAATAAACAAACAAACAAAGTGTGATAATAAAGAAATGTCAAGTAGGGACTTATATGCAGAGTTCTTACCAGACCTTGTTAGGATAACAGAGGTCTTACCATACTTGTCAGGACGCTCGATACAAGAGAGTTGTCATCGATGCCAGAGAGTTTATTGTTTACGGGTCGCATCATTGTCTGCAACCCTCCACTGCATGGAAGGAAATAGGACCATGAGGACACAGAGCAACGACACTGATGAAGCCGATATCTTTACAGTGACGTCATGGACAGTTTTTTCAATGGTAACTCTATCTGACCCAGAAGCCAGATCTTCATATCTTCCTCTTAGTCTCTGTGCTAAATGATTAAATATTAAAAAGATTAAAAAGTACATGGAAAGGAAAAACCTGGGCTTGTAGGAAGATACTCGGCATATCCATGAACAAACGGAACACTAAAGATCTTGAGACTTTAGAGATATTACTGGCAAGGTTTATTAGCGCGAAGGTGACCTGCAATGGTAGCGGATGGAGCAACGATAGTTTCATGACTCATTTCTCTAAATGATTCCAGGTGATCCAGATCAACCCCAACTCCCATCCATCAAAGATTCACCACCCTCCTTCCTACGCCACCCTTATCCTGCTGCCACCACTCCTACTCCACCGCCAGCACCCGCCGCAAGATAAGCGTCGCCGTCAACCTCATCGATGAGAGCGCCTACGTCGTCCACCACTACATATGCCCAAGCGACGCCGTCATTCTCCTCCATGTCAGCCCCACATCTGTCCTTTTCGGTGCTGACTGGGGTCCACTCCCCTAGCCACTGACCACCCACGTACTAGACCTCGAATTAAAAAACAACGAAGAAAGCAATAAAACTAGAAACTAGATCTGACTTTGAGTTGATTCTTAAGTGTTTGTAAAAATGTGCCCAAGAATCAACGAACTGACTTCTCCACTAAACAGGAAAAAAAGAAAAGAAAATAGAAGCTAAAGAAAGAAGATGATAAAACACCGTTGACAACCCAACTTAAATAGCAAAGCTTGAAACCAAAACAAGAGATCTTGCAAAGATAACGACAGAGAGTAAAGGATATGTAAGGGGCAAAAAGATACGGTGAAAGAGTTGAACTTTCCTTGCTTGTTGAGGAGGAGTGGTGTTTGCCGACCTTATCGGGCGGCAAGCACCGAGCGACGCCAGGTTGCAGTTGGACTCGTAATTAAAGTCTTCATATCACGTGAATGTTGTATAGCAATAAACACTATTCAACATAATCTGCTGAAGAAACAAAAGAATACGATGTAAATGAATGGCCAATAATTGGACCATTGAGGTGTTTTCTCTGTTATTGTAAATTTGTATAGTAAACAAAGAGTATTGAATGTAAAATGTTTGACCTGTAATATAAACTCATCCAAATTTTCATTGCTATAACTAACTAATATAAGACAATAAAATTATAAAGTTCTTCTCCTAAAAATGATTGAAATTGATTGGAAGTCATTAATCTTCTATAAACTGCTGTAAGATGGGGTCTTTGAAGCCTTTCTAAAAATTTCTTCTAATAATGATAATGGATTAAAATAAACTCGAGTGTTAGTCTGAGATTAGTCTAGAGTTTGACCTGATTTGAAGTGCTCTACCTGAATTTAAGTTTGATTGAATTTTGGGTTTCTTAAAGCCCACCTAAACTTGAAAATCCTTACCTTCTCGAAACTCCCTCCTCTCTTCCTTTATCACAATACAAAACAACTTCGAAAAAAGTCAAGATAGTGTTCCAAAAATATCAAAACAATGATAATGCAACCTATTAAACTTAAAAAGCCTTGACTTCAACTTCAAGTAAGAACACAATCATGTAATATCAATGCACAAGGATAGGTTTAACTACCCACAAACAAACATCAATAATAGATATCAGTGAAAATGGGTCTTCCACTAATAGCAAAGGAGGTCTTCTAATTTCTTTAGGGGACAGTAATGGGGAAATGAGGAATGAAATTAAAGTGAAAGCAACAATGGAAAATCATTAGAGTTCTTTAAATAAAAAGGGAGTTTGATTTTTTATATGGACAAAAAAAGTTAGGAAACAAAGATGAATATAATATTCAGTAAAAACGAATCTCAATGAAAATTATAAGGTTCTGCAATGGCTTATCTTGAAGAAGAAGAAGAATGGAGAAAATGGCCATAGACTGAAGACACCTTAATACTAAAGATGTCTTTGGAATTGTTATTCATAGAAAACAATATCATTTTATGTTATAAAATTGGATAGTAGAGTTCGAATATGAACTCGGTCTAAAGCCTAAAAATTAAAAAGAACCTAAGCATAAACTGAATCTTAGTTAACTCGAACTAACTTTATAGACTCATGCCCTTTTACTAAGCCTAATCTCTTCCACATACCACATAACACCTAGCTTGATAATAAGCAAGAATACATCAATTAGTTCAAAATATATTTTATAATAGGTTACAAGCTCAATGAGTAGGTTTAGACAAGATTAGTTAGAAAGCTCAATGGCTCATCACATCAACGATATAATATCTATCCCTTAAAGAGCTCAAATGTCACATGTTTATAATTAAGGTGTTAATTGTCATTATAATATATTAGTCCACATTGATTAATTTAACATACTCCCTCTTGGACAATATAATTTTACCATAATGCTTTCACAACATTATGCACAATAACTCATCATACATAACCATCGCATTGATAGGATGCATGTGTTATAATAATTTGGCGTAACTAATCCAAAGATGATAACATAAACTATGGATTCAACATAATGGATATCATCATTTTGTTACTCATCATAAGTATGGAGTTACAAAATGTTATAAATAGTGATAAACATCTATATTGTACACGTATTATACAAATTCAAACAATCTTTATAAGAAAGTATATATAATGAAACTCACAAAACCAAAGAAAGCTAGGTTCATAATAGTCCTGCACGAGAAACATGTTCTTAAAACACATAAATAGGCCACTCGAAGATATGTGCTCAATAGTAATGAGAGATTATATAACTTTCCCTTTAGCACTTCTTACCTCCAAGCATATTAATAAAGTAGAACTTATTGCCAATATGCTTGGAGGTAAGAAGTGCTCCTTGTGTTCCAAAAGAAAGATACAATTGTAAACTTATTATAATACATTTTCAATAAACTTAAAATGGAACTCATAACCCTCAATGTTAAAACTAGGTTTTGCAGCCAGATTGCTGACAAGTAAACTTATAACATTTCATACACTTTACCTCAATGGTTGAAGAAGTTGTAAGTGCTAACAGTTTTCTATGAAAAATCTCCTTCTATCATGATAAAGATGTATTTAGAAGTTGATTTCTTATCATTCATACAACCTGTTAAGTCAAAATAACTTCATGATTAATAATTTTGATGAAAAATCAAATAATAATAATATTAGAAAGTAAGACGAAGTAGAAACTAAGACGAAGTAGAAGCTAAGACGAAGCGAAAACTAAAATGAAGCGGAAAGTAAGACGAAGCAGAGACAAAACTAAAACGAAGCGGAAGCTGAGACGAAACTAAAACGAAGTGGAAACTAAGACGAAGTAGAAATTAAGACGAAACAAAAAGAAAGTAAGATAAAGCGTAAGCGAAAATGAAACAAAAGAAAGTAAGACGAAGCAGAAGCAAAACTAAGACGAAGACCTGATACCATGTCGAATGTTTAATCAGTCTGAGTTAGTTACAGAACTCAACTGAATAGCTGTTTCTTCAAAAATCAAGAAACAAGAAGAAAGAAACGGTTATTAAGAAGCAGTTGAAGATGAAGGCTATAAATACAAGTTGGAGTCGAAGACTGAAAAACTTAGTGATTTTGAAAGATTAGAGATTTTAAGAAAGCTAGTGACTTTGAGAAACACTGTATTCATTGTGCTAAACTCTAACACTATTATTCTCTATAACAAAGCTCGCAAATATCTTTCAGTAAGAAAGAAGAAAAGATAAGAGCCTGAAGAGGCTAAGTGAAAAATAATAATACTTGTTGTAAGAGACCTGAAGAGGCTCTATGAAAAGAATACTTGTATTTTTTAGAAGTATAGTGAAATCTCATAAAGGATTTTGAGAACTGGACGTAGCCCACGGTTTGTGGAGAACCAGGATAAAACTGCTATGTCGACTCTTACTCTCAACTCTCAATTTTAATTTCTATTGCTCATACAAGTACTTAGAAGTTAATTGCAATACATCGTGATATTCTTACTTAATAGTTTTGAAAAAGCAAGTAAAAAGGAGATTGTATTCACGAAAAAGGATATACAATTCAACCCCACTTCTTGTGCATTTTGTATATCGAACATAAAGTCTATACTAATGCGTGATTTACTTCAATTGGTATCAAAGATCGGTGTCCAAGAATCATTGTTACAAAGTGTGGATAAAGATCCATGGCAGAATTACATGTATATATAGCTGAAGGCGCCTCCGCCACGAGACCACCTGCATTCAATGGTGAAGATTACCATTATTGGAAAGATAGGATGCGACTTTTTATTGAATCTACTCATATTAATCTTTGGGAGATTATAAAGAATGGATCGTATACACCAGTAGATGATGAAGGAAATGTTATTCCACTAATTAGATGGACAACAGATCTAAAAGCGAGATTCCAGCTGACTTCAAAGGCTAAGTTCTTTCTAAGTTGTGCCATAAGTAGAAGCGAGTACGATAAAGTTCACAGATGCGAAATTGCGAAGGAGATGTGGGATACTCTATCCATCGCACACGAAGGGAACAGTCAAGTAAAGGAATCCAAGATAAGCATTCTTGTACACCAGTATGAGTTGTTCAAGATGAAGGACGAAGAGTCTATCGATCAGATGTTTAGACAATTTCAAACTATCGTCAACAGACTTAAAGCTCTCGGCAGAACTTATGATAATCAAGACCACGTTTGAAAGATTCTCAGAAGTCTACCGAAAAGACGGAGATCAAAAGTCAGCGCGGTACAAGAAGCCAAGGACTTGAGCGTGTTGAAGCTTAATGAATTGCTTGGATCCTTAAAGATACATAAAGTAGAACTCGATGTAGAAGATAAACCCAAACGGGATAAATCTATAGCATTGAAGGATGGACTAAAGAACCACAATATTCCAAGGAAGAGGAGTTCATCGTCGAAAGCGTTGAAAATCGAGGAAGTCAAGAATTACAACTCCAGTGAATCAGATCAAGATTCGAGTGAAGAAGATGATGAATTATCCTTTATCTCGAGGAATATCAGACGCATGTGGAAGAAGAAGGCAAAAGGAAACAAAGAGTTTTCTTTCAAGAAGAATAGCAAAGATGAAGGCAAGAATGAGAAAACATCGGTCATCTGCTATGAATCCAATAAACCGGGACACTACAAGTCCGAATGTCCATTGCTGAAAAGAAAACCAAAGAAAAATAGAGAAAACAAGAAGAGCATGATGGCAACCTGGGAAGATCTGGATTCATCCAGATCAGATACTGACTCAGAGGTGTCGGTACAAGCTAATATTTATCTAGTAGTCGAAAAAGAAAGTGACGAGGAGGTAACCTCAAAATTTAGTGAATTATAAGATGCATATTTAGAATTACTAGAAGATTCTCATGTAATACTTAAGCAATATAAGTTGTTAAATAAAAAGTACGTAGAAAACTTGAAGAACACGCAAGTGTTAGAGAAGGAAAACGTTTGCCTGAAGAAACAAGTAGATGAGTTGAAGAAAAAGATAGTTGTAGATAGATTTGAGGAGATCAATTAGCTGAAACAAAGAATCAACACTCTTTTAGCTGATCTATCAACATTCACGGAGAGTACGAGAAAAATGAATGACATGCTAGGAAGATACAGACACCCTAATGATAAAATTAGATTAAGGTTTGCTCAAAACAATCATCAGTATAAAAAGAATTTTATTCCTCATAGGAAGAAATTTCATCAGTTGCATCATCATCATTCTATGAATCATCTTGGAACTAACCTCAAAGGACCTAAGAAAATCTGGGTACCTAAGAGATACATAATATCTCATGTAGATATCCTTCCTTGGAAGAAGCAGTTAGCACTAATGGTATTTGGACAGTGGATGCTCGCGACATATGACGGGAAGAAAATCTATGTTCCTAGATCTTCAATATAATAAGGGAGGATCGATAACTTTTGGAGACAACCAACAGGGCAAAGTAATTGGAATTGGTAAAATTGATAAAAATTCTGTTGCTACTATTGATAATGTTCTGCTAGTTAATGGTTTAAAACACAATTTGATTAGTGTCAATTAATTATGTGATTCTGGTTTTGAAGTGTCCTTCAATCAAAATTCTTGTGTAGTTAAAAACTAGGATAGGTCCATATTCTTTTCTGCTAAAAGACGAAACAATCTTTACAAAATCAATTTAGAAGATTTACAAAGTCAAAATATTTCTTATTTTATATCAACTGATGAAGAAAAATTATTTGGCATAAAAAGCTAGGTCATGTTAGTTTTAAACATATTTCCAAGTTAATTAAACATAATTTGGTAAGAGGATTACTAAAAATAAGTTTTAACAAGGATTTCTTTTATGAAAGTTGTCATAAAGGAAAACAGGTTAAAACAACTTTTTCTTCTAAAAATATTGTAACTTCATCTAGACCTCTACAATTGTTACATATGGATTTATTTAGTCCAACTAGGACATTGAGTCTTGGCGGAAAGAAGTATGGTCTCATAGTTGTTGATGACTTTACTATATTTTGCTGGATATTATTTTTATCACATAAGGACGAGTCTTTTAAGTGTTTTAATGTGCTTTCCAAAAAGTTACAAAATGAAAAAGAAATTTCTATTGCTAATATTAGAAGTGATCATGGTAGTGAGTTTGAGAATGAGAAATTTAGAATTTTTTGTGAGGAGAATGAGATTTTCCATAATTTCTCTACTCCTAGAACTCAACAACAAAATGGAGTTGTAGAAAGGAAGAACAGGACGATTCAGGAAATGGCAAGGACTATGCTGTGTGAAATGAATCTTCTTAAGTATTTCTGGGCAGAAGCTGTGAATACAGCTTGCTATATTCAAAATAGAATACCTATGTGATCGTTGTTGAAGAAAACTCCATATAAGTTATGGAAAGAAATGAAGCCTAACATATCTTACTTCCATCCATTTGGTTGCAAGTGTACTATATTGAATACAAAGAAAATTTTGGATAAATTTGATTCTAAGACTTATTCAGGAAATTTTCTATGCTATTCATTATCTTTGAAAGCTTATAGGGTTTACAACCTTACTTCTAAGACTGTTGAGGAGACTATTCATGTCAAGTTTGATGATAGTTCTCAACCAAGTAAGAGTGATGATACTAATAATGAAACCCTAGCATTCATTATCTTTGAAAGCTTATAGGGTTTACAACCTTACTTCTAAGACTGTTGAGGAGACTATTCATGTCAAGTTTGATAATAGTTCTCAACCAAGTAAGAGTGATGATACTAATAATGAAACCCTAGCAGTACCTTTGGTTGATAGTGAAGATGTGTCACCATCAGATATTCCTTTAGACAAAGTTGAAGATATTCCTGAAACACTTGATCTAAAAAAGGATTGGAGATATAAGAGTTCTCATCCAGAAGAATTGATTATAGGAGAGACCTCAGAAGGTGTGAGAATTAGGTCCAAATTTAGAAAAGAAGCTAATGTAGCTTTTATCTCTGAAATAGAGCCTAAGAAAATTGATGAAGCTCTTCAGGATGAAGCTTGGATTTTAGCTATGCAAGAGGAACTGAACCAGTTTACTAGGAATAAAGTTTGGTCTTTAGTTCCCAGACCCTTTAAAAAGTCCATTATAGGAACTAGATTAGTTTTCAAGAATAAACTAGATGAATCAGGTAGAGTGAGTCGTAACAAGGCGAGATTAGTAGCACAAAGCTATAATCAGGAAGGAATATAAACTACAATGAGACTTATGCTCCTGTAGCAAGAATATAAGCTATTAGGATTTTGCTTACATATGCTGTCTGTCATGATATAAAGCTATTTCAAATGGATGTGAAAAGTGCATTTCTAAATGGCTTTATAGATGAAGAAGTTTATGTAAAGCAACCTCCTGGTTTCGAGGATGTTAAGAAACCAGACCATGTCTATAGACTTCATAAAGCTTTGTATGGATTGAAACAAGCTCCTCGAGCCTGGAATGATCATCTGAGTTCTTTTCTAATTGAGAATGGTTTCAGTAGAGGTCATGTAGATAAGACGTTATTTAGAAAATGCATTAAGAATAATTTCATCATAGTTCAAATTTATGTTGATGATACTATCTTTGGTGCAACATTTAAAAAGTTATATACTAGTTTTGAGAATTTGATGAAGAATGAGTTTAAGATGAGCATGATGGGTGAGTTAAAATTCTTTCTTGGGTTGCAAGTTAAGCAAACCAAAGAAAATATTTTTATTCATCAACAGAAGTATATCAAGGAACTGTTGATTAAGTGTGAGATGGAAAAGTAAAACTAATGTCAACTCCGATGCATCCTTCAAACCTTTTGTCTAAGGATGAATCTAGCAAGAAGGTTGATCAAACCCTCTAATAAGGAATTATTCATTCTTTACTTTACCTTACAGCAAACAGACCAGATATTTTATTAGTGTGTGCAAGATTTCAGGCAGATCCTAGAGAGTCTCATTATATTGTTGTTAAAAGAATTTTGAGATATTTATCAGGTACTATTGATCTTTGCTTAATGTATGAGAAAGGTAAAGATTTCAGGTAAATTGGTTACTGTGATGCCGATTATGCCGGAGATAGGATTGATGGAAAAACTACGAGTAGAGGATGTCACTTCTTTGGCCACAACCTAGTTTCTTAGTTGAGTAAGAGGCGAAGTTCAATTGCTCTATCAATTGCAGAAGCTGAGTATATGTCAGCCACAAGCTGTTGCTCACAGACGTTGTGGATTAAGTACCAATTAGAAGATTATTCAATACAAGAAGAACAAATCCCAATCTTCTGTGACAACACAAGTGCCATCAACCTGTCAAAGAACCCAATACAACACTCGAGGGTAGAACATATTGAAGTTAGACGTCATTTCCTACGAGACTACTTTCAGAGGAAGATTGTAAGTCTACAGTTTGTTGAGACGAACTATCAGTGGGCGGACATCTTCACGAAGCCATTGAGTGAAGAAAGATTCAAAGAAATCAGACGGAACCTGAACATGGTAATGTTGAGTGATCAACCGTCTGACACGTCATAACCCAAATGGTCTTCTTATTCAAGAAGATAAAAAGTCGTAAGAGTTAACGGTAACAGTAACATTAAGTTACATACAGTAACTTCTGTCGTAAGAAAGTTTTGGAGGGAAAGCTTCTCAAAGCCTTGAGAATACCACCCACTCTAGAACACTTTTGACATACCCTGACATCGACTTTTGAAGAACTCTAAACAAAACTTTTCATTACTCTGTTTGAAACCTTCCTTGGTCTCACTCTCAACTTCAGAAACCAACTTCACCTATTTGAGAAATACATCTGTGCATTCAGTTCTTTGTTGACTTCAGTTACAAATGGAGCAATCAATGACTAGTGAAATACTTGTTGATTTTGAGTCCTTGAGACAGGACTAGATGGATATCGAACCGGAGATTGTGGCAGCCGGATGGAAGAACTTCTTTCAAGTTTATGAGATAGTTTACATAATTGAAGTATATTACTTTTGGAAGAATGTGGAAGTAGATAAAGATACCTTAGTATCAGTGGTGGATAGATTGTCAATCATGGTTACATTGAAGACAATCGAGAAGGCCACTGAGTATCTATGTTTTGGAGTAAAGTTTGCCCATAAAACTAGATGGATGACTCAAGCTAACATGGAGGAGATTCAGATTAATCGACAACTATATGGATGTAATAACTCAAAGGATAAGAAGGCCTCAAGTCTTGTGCCGAAGGCTAGGGTTCTACACTTACTACTTTTTCATTGTGTTTTACCTAAAACAGGATCGAGGAATCTAGTAACGACGTTAGATGAGCAATGCATATTTCATCTACTAAATCGTCAGCCCATAAATATTCCATATCTTATCCTCCATCATATGGTAAAGTCGAAGAAAGACTCGATCTCCTTACCGTATGGGATGATGCTGACAAGAATCTTCAGAGATTCTGGAATTCTCTTGGAGAGAGGAAACAAGATGAAGATGAACATCAAAAGCATCATTAATTCGTCAACTATTAGTAGAATGAGCTTGAAGAATCTAGAAAGAGAAGAAATAGATTCTAAGACGATAGCAAGGATTGAGGGGGAGCGTGCTGAAAAAGTAACCCTTAAAAGAAAATCAAAACCTCAATCCACTGGAAGAATGCCTATAGAAGGATTGAAGAAATCGTCAGATGCAACAATAAAAGTTAGGGTGATTTCTCAAAAGAAGACAGCCAGGTGCGACAGGCAAAGACACAAGTGACCTTAAAAAGAAAAAGGGAAACACTCCTTTCGGAGAAACCAAAGCAAGCAAAATGGTCGCCTAGAGTATAAACTCTGCGTCAACAAGAAGAGAAGAAAGGAAAAGAGTTGATCCATGGTGGAGACACTGAAAAGAAGGCACCACAGACAACCAGATCTTTAGTCTCAATTTTGAAGGAAGATTCAGCAAAATTAGCTAAAGAGACTAAAATAAAAAGGAAGTTCGAATTTGAGAAGAGAAATCTCAACCTCAACTTCAATAACAACCTCCTAGGCTGATTGAAGAGAGTAAAAGGAAAAAAAATCAGTTAGAAAAGGAGCACTCCAACTGTTGTTCAAAAGAAAAGGTCAATTGAACTCAGTCCAACACAGGTTAGTCCTTCTCAACCAATGAGAAAAGAGGATTTGAAAATGAAGACTATTGAAGAAGTTCAACCTGTCAGGAGTAGCAGCTCTATAATTGTACGAGAACCCCTGAAAAGGTTAGTCTAGGTACAATTTGAACCAATTGTGGTGAATAGTCACTCGATACATCTGTTAAATGATGGAGAGAAAAGGTTGTATAGTGTTCTGAGGGATGAAAGATCAGAACCATACCCAACACAGATGACTAAGCAGAATTATACTATTCTCCCACTCACAAAAAGAACTGTGATAAAGATTGTCCTCGACATTCAACCAAGACCTTACATTGTTCGCAATGAGGAAAAAGGGAAGAAGAAAATGTATCCTGAAGGAATGACGAGTGATTTGACAGAAGATCAGATTGCAGATGAAGTGAGAAACATAGATGAGGCATGTTATGCAACCCATCACAAAGGAACTTATGTTTCCCACCACATCTCAAAGGCATCAGGAAGTAACTGTGGTCGTCGTACCATTGAGGAAACGTCTCAGTTAGTTGGCAGAATAACAAAAGGGCAGTACAGAACCATCAGAGTTGGAGATATCAATTATAATATAGAGACTCTTGTGCACCTAATCATGCAAATCAGACCCTTGAGTTCTATGTCTTCAATTGGAGATGTACTACACCTATTTGGAAGACAAGTTCCAAGACTACCCAGCCCTGATGACCTTGATCTCCTTAAACCAAACTTATCTTTTAAACCTCCTGCTCTTACAATCATTGAATCGGATGTTATACCTTCAAAAGCATATAGTACTACTATTGGTTTTGAAATAGTATAGCAGAAGAAAGGTGATGCCTTAGTCGAAGAAATTAGAGAAATTAATGACAAGGTTGATGATCTGCATGCTTCAGTGGGTGACTTGCATAAGGAACTAGAGTATATACAACAAGACCTCAAGTCACTCCGCACTGAAATGAAGGAAATGTTTTCTGAAATAATGAAACAACTTTGGTCATGATTTTTGATCAATAACAAATAGGGGGAGAAAGGAGAAAATGAGAAAGATAGTGGGAGAAAAGTAGAAGAAGAGAAGACGAAGAAAAGAAGAAGAAGAAGAAGAATAGAAGAAGAAGAGAAATGTATATAAGATAAAGTTTACAATTTTTTCAATTGTATATCATCTTATAAATAATATTATCTTTCTAAAAAATATGATTATTTTCTATTATCAAAAAGGGGGAGATTGTTAAGTCAAAATGACTTTACGATTAATAATTTTGATGAAAATCAAATAATAATAATATTAGAAAGTAAGACGAAGTGGAAACTAAGACGAAACGGAAAGTAAGGCGAAGCGGAGACAAAGCGGAGACGAAACTAAGATGAAGTGGAAACTAAGACGAAGCGGAAACAAAAATGAGACGAAAGAAAGTAAGACGAAGCAGAAGCAAAACTAAGACGAAGACCCGATACCATGTCGGATAGTTAATCAGTCTGAGTTAGTTACAAAACTCAACTGAATAACTGTTTCTTCAAAGATCAAGAAACAAGAAGAAAGAAACGGTTTCCAAAAAGCAGTTGAAGAAGAAGGCTATAAATACGAGTTGGAGTCGAAGACTGAAAAAGTTAGTGATTTTGAAAGATTAGAGATTTTAAGAAAGCTAGTGACTTTGAGAAACATTGTATTCATTGTGCTAAACTGTTGAGCTATTATTCTCTATAACAAAGCTCGCAAATATCTTTTAGTAAGAAAGAAGAAAAGCTGAGAGCCTGAAGAGGCTAAGTGAGAAAAAAATACTTGCTGTAAAAGACTTGAAGAGGCTCGGTGAAAAGAATACTTATATTTTTAAGAAGTATAGTGAAATCTCAGAAAGGATTCTGAGGACTGGACGTAACCCATGGTTTGGGGTAAACTAGGATAAAACTGTTGTGTCGACTCTTACTCTCAACTCTCAATTTTAATTTCTATTGCTCATAAAGTACTTAGAAGTTAATTGCAATACATCATGATATTCTTACTTAATAGTTTTGAAAAGGCAAGTTTTTAAAGGAATTAAAAAGGAGATTGTATTCACAAAAAAGGATATATAATTCGACCCCCCTTCTTGTGCATTTTGTATATCGAACATAAAGTCTATACTAACGCGAGATTTACTTCACAACCTACAAGCTTGAAATCATTGAAATCGAACACTTCAAGTACGTCAATACATAAATATGTTAGCATAAGATATTTGGTATATTGAAGATATTATATAACTTCCTTAGTCATTTTCCAATGGTTTTATCTTATGTTGAATATTAAACTTCTTCAAGCTAAGAAGAATATATGTAATTTTAGACAATCTAAGAATACCATTGACTTTATCACAAAGAATTTGCATGCATAAAAATTACAATGTTTGGCCAAATAATAACTGTTTTTATCTTAATTAATAGATTAATTTCATTAATAGCAAGCAAGATATCATGAACATATAATACCAAAAATATGTATTTGATTTCACTAACTTTCATGAATATACATGTATCAACAATGTTTTTCTTAAAGTCAATAGTAGTGACAAGTTCATCAAATTTGAGATACCGTTACTTTAAAGCTTATTTTAACCTATAGACAGACTTATGGAGCTCACTAACCATGTTTTTGTTCTCAACTACCTCAAAATTGGTAGATTGAACCATGTAATCATCTTCACTTAAGTATTTATTTAGAAAAGCCATTCTTACATCCATTTAATAAAGTTCTAAGTCAAAATGAGACATAATTGTCATACTGATTTATAAAGAATCCTTAGAAGTAACAAAAAAAGTTTCTTTATAGTTAATATCTTCTCAATCTCTGTAACCTTTAATTGTTAGCCTTGCTCTATACCTCTTCACTTAACCTTTGGTATCACACTTAATCTTAAACACCCATTTATAGCCAACAAGTCTATAACCTTTTGGTAACTTTACCAAGCTCCACACTTCATTTTGAAACATAGAGTTCATTTTATCATTCATAATATCCATCAAAAGATTAGATTAAAGATTAGAGATGGCTTCACTATAGGTTACTAAATCAGAGGTGTTACTAATATCATACTCATACTTTTGCAAGTATACATTATGGTCATTAGAGACAACTAAGTTTGCAAATAATTTCTAATTTCTTTAAATGCATATCTTCTAGGAAAACATATGGAGCCTTTTGTGATACTTACTTAATAAGTTAATCTTGAATAGCTACTGGATGCTAATTAACTATAAGGCCAACTATTGGAGTAGAAGTGATAGGCATACGAACCATGATTGAGTGTTTACTAAACATAATTTTCCTTGGACTGTGGCTTGAACTAGCGCCATCATTAAAATAGATAGTCCAATATAAATTAATAACTCTCTTATTATGTGATGGATAGTAGAATCTAGATGTAGTGCCCTCTTACCATAGAGTACCCACCGGAACGCCCGTAGGTCATTCCGGTACATATCCTACGAAAGAGACCACTACTGACAACCACCACTAAACTCCCCATGGCATCATAATAATAAAATAGAAATAATAAATTGGTAACTTTTTAAAACCAAACTGTATTTCATTTCATTTACTCAAACTCATTAATTTACAAACTGTTAGTGTTTTCAGTCTGTACAACTCTCTGAACACTTAACACAAAGTACTATACAATAAGACACAATTAACAGTGCTAACTAGAAGTCTCCAAAAGAAAGCCC
>JANKYE010000225.1:37257663-37268143 GCA_032467995.1 Erythroxylum dillonii
AGTTTGCGAACTCAATGAGGAACCATCATCGATGGTTCGCCCAATTCATGCATCACATAAGCATGTTACAGTAATCATACAGGCACAATGATAATACAGTTATAGTAAGAATAAGACAGGCATAGTCATAATAGAGTCAATCACAGTAAGAATACAGTCACAGTAGTCATACAGTCATGCAGAGCAAAAGCCATTTCAGGTATTCAGTCCAGTATGCAATGCACATGTGACTCTTTTTTCAGTTTTATTTCAGTGTTGTGATCAAGCGCTTAAGCAGTAACCAGTAATCAGTAGACGCATCTAGGGAGGATGATCTCCCTTCGAACTCTAGGCTCATTTTCAGTATCAGTGGCGACTCGGTTCACAATTAGGTTTATCCGTTTATGCATCTGTGTATGAAATGCATATGCCCAATTGAATAGTCAATTAACAGTCCAGAATGCACAAGTAACAGTCCATAATTCACAACAATTAACAGTCCATAATTCACAATCAATCACAGTAATCCCAGTAAGGGCAAACAAGTCACACAATTTACACATTCCTGATCCCGCCATTATCCCCACAATAGGCATATAATAATTGAGAAACTCATCTAGGTTACTCACCTATTACTTCCGAGCTAATGCCGGGAAGTCTCTGCTACGTCGGTCGATCGACGCTCCAGTTGTGCCTCTATAAGAATTAGAGAACAAAACGATCACTAATTATCCAATCCGAATTAGTTAATGATGCACATGTAGGTATATAATGCATGTTCATGAATTCCCGGCCATAATCTCACTTTTTTCATCAGAAAAATCCGTCTAAAAATTAGAAAGCTAACTGGAATCTGACCCATTCTAGTCCAATGACCCTCATTTCAATTCCAAAATAATATACCCAATATGACAGTGCCATTGGAATTTTCTCCGGTCTGGGAATTTTCTCCGGAAAATTCCTGAAAATCCCTTAAAATATAAAATACTCAATGGCTCACTCAGAATAATTTTTCAAACCCAATAACTACGAGAGGACAAGTGGCATTTCCTTGGAAAAAGACAAAATAGATATAAAACAAAACTCTTGTAGAGGATTTAGAAATTCTACTGGAATCTGACCCATTCTAGTCCATTGGCCCTCATTTCAATTCCAAAATAATATACCCAATATAACAATGCCATTGGATAGCAATTTTCGCTACCGAAAATCGACCGGTTTGCCACTTGGCGATTTTCTTTTCGGTCCGGGAATTTTCTCCAGAAAAATTTCTGAAAATCCCTTAAAATATAAAACACTCAATGGCTCACTCAGAATAATTTTTCAAACCCAATAACCATGTTAATCACAATAAAATTGCATTAGGCACGAAAACCGGGAATGTCATGTATGCATGTACAGTTATTTCATGTGTACAAATTTCACTGAGTACCAATTCTAGTATGCATGAGCAGTCCTAATTAATCCCAATCCATCATATCCTATGTCAATTTACTATTCTACCCTTCCAGTAGGGGGTGGGATGTTACACTAGAACTCCTTAATCTTACATAACAACTAAAAAAGTAGCGATTGACTGAAATTAAATTTCTTAGGTTGTAGATTATAGGGTCTCAATTTTGCTTTATTATCCTAAATATGTAAATGATGCAAAGTGGCTTATTTTATGGCCATAACTCATAAGAACTCTTGGAAATCTACTTACTAGATCTTAATTCAAATTATAAGCTATATTTTTTAAATCACCACCTGTTTGGAACTTTAGCAAGTAAGAATTCACCAACATACATTGCACCATATCAAAACTTGTGTAATTTCTTATTTTTGTAACTCTATTTTACTAAGATATGTTAAATATTATGTATTAAGCATTGATGTCACACTCCGATAGATACCATATAGAAGGTCAAATGTTACATCATGTATCATCATATCTCTCATAATAATCATCACGTCTATCATAACGAATCACTTTGATCTTTTTCCCTAGCTAAAGATTCACTTTAACTTTAAAGGCCTTAGAGACTCCCAAATATTCAAACTTCTCATGAACAAGTTAAACAAAATCATGATGGAAAAAGTCATCGATGAAAGTGATAAAATACTTGTAACCACCCATATTTAGAGAAGAAAAAGGCCCATAAATATTAGCATGGATTAACATAAGTAGTTATGTGCTCCTGCCAACGTTAGTTTTTCTAACTTCGGGTTCAACTTCTCTTTTATGCGGTCAATGCAAGTGTTGAAACTTGAGTAAAAGATCTTGTAAAACCTCATCCTTTATTAATATTTTCATTCTTTTTCTTAAAATAACCTAATTGCTTGTGCCATAGAATAGAATATTTTTCATTCAACCTTGAACTATTTTTAGTAGTAACAATATGAAAAGAAGAATAACACTAAGTAAGAAGGGACGCATTCACCAAATTAAGTATGTAAAGATTATCATGCAAAGTTCCATTAACAATCAAAATAGAGTTAGAATACAAAGTCACTTTTCTATATTCGAAAAGAATACTATAACCAAATGTTTCCAAAAATAGATATAAAACTAAATTCCTCCTAATTAAGCAAATAAATGCATACTCGTGTACTCTAAAAATGTCATATAGCAAGCTGACTGTCCCCAAAAACTCAACTTTAGTTTTTGTACTATCTCCTGTATATACTTGTTATTCCACACTATTTGGCTTCTTTCTGTTTGTAATTTCCTGTAAGGAATTAGAAATATCAATTGTAGTACCAGTATCTAACCCCTAAGTATCAAAAAATATTAACAGTATAAGATACCAAGCAAGTCGTCACTAAAAGATTGTCTTTCTTTTATAGGCTATCATTAAGCTTCTTGTAATTTGAACTCCTTGTGCCCGAAGTTTTTCCAGCAATTGCATTTTTCCTTTGAAGCCCTTACTCTTAGGAATATTACAAGATAAAGCCACTCCTTTCCTTTTCCTTTATTGCCCATATTCTATTTCTTGAAAGACTTGTTGCTATTGGTATTCTTTGGTAGAGGCTTCCTTTTCTGATCATTGTGGTCCGACTTTATAACTATTTCCATAGTATTTTCCCTTCCTTTCTTATTGTTATCCTCCTTCTTAGCAAGAATGATGGTCATCTTCTCTATGGTTTATTACTCTTTTCAAACATTGTAACTTAACCTAATAGTGTCAAAATGGGACAAAAGAGAACTCATAATAAACCAGACAATTTAGTCCTCATCAAGTTCCATATCGATCACCTTAAACTTATGATAGAAAGTCATAATATTATCAATGTGTTCTTTAATCCCATTAATATTATCACAACCGATAAAATGCGTAATGCTCAAGAGTTCACTCATTTCATTCTCATAGAACAACTTATATTTCTTGTCAATAGCCTTAAAAAATTCCTTAGACATTCTCAGTCATTGGAATGTTATTAAATATAGAGTCCCCCATGTGATACCTTATAATTATTAAACAACATTGATTTGAGCACTCTTAGTTGCCATAAAGCTTTTTATCACTACAAGAAGTCTTAATAATGGTTTAGTAAAAGAGTCATCTCTCAAGGCTAAGACCAATTTCATAATTGTTAAATTCATCATCATAGATTCAACCTATTGTTTGTGATTAGTCGGATTAAGCTTCCAAATGGTAGAGAATTAGGAATTATTGAAGCTGAAAAAAATTATAAAAGCAATATTAATATACATGTAATATAAGATCAAGTTATTTCACTCTTTCTTCAGTTTTCTTAAGTGATCCATAAAAGTGGTCATTAAATGCTAAAGTTTATTGAGCATAAAAATGCATTCATTCATAGGTAAAAGCAATACATTAAATATCATAACTAAATGCATTAATGAACTATCGATATGATAGTAAAATTGTGTCACTTCATAATATTCAATAAATTCCCTTAACCAATTGAAATGTGCTACCAAATATTGAACTTAATTGATAGGATAATTTTATTACTTGTATGGATCTTAACAGAAAAATGAATACTATTAGAAGAAAATAATATCGACAAAAAATAATTTAATATCTATACTTATAAAAGACATGTTCATAACAACATCATATTGAATTAAACCCAAAATAAGATAATAAAAATTAACATAATCAAATGTTATATTAAACAAATAATAACTCATCGAAAAGGACTCATAAAGGTACCAAAGGAAAGCAAAATTATCAAGTAAATGGATAAAATTTCAATCTGAGGACACACATCTCAAAGTAATAAAAACGAAAGAATTTTTTAATAGCAAAATTATAAATAGGCCATAGAGACAAAACTATAAATATATGGCTATGATAAGATTATAAATATATGACAGTGGCAAACTATAAATATGTGTCTTCTGCCTTTATATATGACTCATCTCCAACTTGTAACTTAACCGATGATATCTTGTCATTAGGTGAGACTTTGTCAGCATTGTTGGTGGAGTTTTCCTCCTTTTTAAATTTATAAGGGATTTATGGCATCAATTTGACAAAAAATAAAGATTTGCCTTTAAAAATAATATCTTGTAGCCATTTTATTCAAGAAAATTGCCATAAAACACGTGTTAATGAAACATGAAGTGTAACATGCTCTAAAAACTAATTTAACATTGATAACCATAACATGCTGTAAAAACTAATTTAACATTGATAACCATTGTTAACCAAAGTTTCCCAAAATTAGATGTAATTTTTTATAGCAAGCTCAAGGAAAGAACAGAGAAATTAAAAAAAATAAGTGCAAAAGGTTCAAACTAGACCCTAATATTTTAATCAAAATTTAATTAAAATTCAAACATTTTAAATCGTTTAAAAAGAACTCTAGCATTTTACAAACATTTAATTTAAATATTGACTTAACATCTCCATCATGTTCTTGTCAAAAATATCCTACTTGATATATTTTTTCTCTAACCTTTTACTAAATGTGCATCTTACATGACAAGTAAGACCTAAATAATTAAAAAAAGAAAATAAAAATTTTTTTGGAGTTGCAACTGCAAAATAGATTAAACCAAAACCACTATATTAGTGGAGCATATAGATTTAACAATCGAAAGAAATTATTCTCTAATAAGGAAAAAAGAAGTGATATACCATATGAATCACCAAGTCATTGGAGCTTGTAAGAACCTTTTGTGTAGCTCTTGTAACCAAGCAACATCTTTGCCTTAGTTGAGAATGTTATTGACCCTCTTTCTCCTTTTTCTTGTTCTTTTAACCATTACTATTCGAACATGTCATTATCTTTATCGTCAAATTTGTCATTAGAGTCGGTACCAAAGATGTGAGTTTGGCTTTTGCTGATTTATCATTGCCCTTATTTTCAACACTTTTATATCTTGTGAAATGGTTGAAATGCACTACCACCACATTTAACCTCTGTCATCACTGCTTTTCTAGGCACATCTTAGAAAGAATCATAAGCCGCAATAAAAATCAATCCCCTTATTCATTTTTCCTTCATTTTCTCACTAAAACATTAAATGATGAATGGTGAATAATTGGAAAGCTATAGCTTTAGACGGTGGAACTTGAGATTGATTCTATACTAGACAGAATTAAGCCAGTTAAGTTTCGCCTTTTGATTACTATTACTCATATCCATAACATTGTTGTTGTTACTCTTATTTTGTTTATGTGATTGTCGTTCTTCTTTGTCACAATAAGACTTAGTCATTTTCCTGGCGGAAATAAACTCTGCTAACACAGGACTTTCACTCGATGTCTACTATGAGCACTTTGACTAACCTTGCAAATACTCCACCATCATACCCAACAACTCTCTTTGGTATGTCTTAATTGCTAAAAAATCCAAAAACCACCAAAAAGAACATAACCTATTACCTAAACACTCAAAGTTTACTATCCCACAAAAGATGACCAAGGTTGAGAAATTTTGAAAAAACAAGTAAGAACACAAAAGGCACAAACCTTAAGTAACAAGCTATAAAAATAAAAATAAAAAGTTCTCGATGAAGGACTTGATTTGTATGCCTTTTAAAGCTTTCATATGCTTATGACACATTTGTATCTTCTCTTCATAATCCATTACTTACCCTCCTCTTTATTTCTTCTTCTTATTGCTAACAAATCACTGTTGGGCATATAAACACTAGAAAGGAAAAGGCTTGATAGATGTGCTTCTATATAAGGATAACCTCATTTTGTTTACATTTTCCACCAAATCTGAAGCGCACAAAATCCTTGAGAAAGGACCTTGGCATTATAGAAATCAACCCATCTTTCTCTAAAAATGGCAGCCAACTCTCAACTTATAAACCATAAAAATCCAGAGTGTGCCCTTGTGGATTAACTTCCACAACGTGCCCCTTGCGTATTGGATTACTCAAGGCTTAAGCTCTCTTGCTAATTTTGTTGGTAAGTCTATGTGTTTTAATGAAACTACTGCTAAAAAAAATAGGATCAGCTATGTGAGAATTTGTGTGAATGTTAAATTGTCAAAAGAGCTTCCGAGTGAGATACCCATCATGCGGCTTAGAGAAGATAACCAACTAAGGGAATGTGTAGCAATCTCTTACCACTAGAAGCTACCTTCCCCTCTCCATGGAAAAATCCAGAAACCTACTGGGAAACTATTTAAAATGGGCACTTAACATAAATTAATGTGTACTGAAATGTCTAGTGACGATGAGCAATATTTTTTTATCAGAGGAGAATCTTCAATCTGCAGACTTGACAAACATGGAGCTACCTCCATTTGATACTTGACCACATTCAGATATGCACCTTGAACCCTCATAAAATCTAGCTACAATGGTTCCTACCTCACTTGAACCCAAATCACCATCTAAAACCATCTCCTTTTTTGTCGAGGAGGATATCTACTCTCCCTTTAATGCACACCTGAAAGAACATGACTCCACTCCTCCTACTGATGCCACTAGTAATCTTGTTGCAGTAACTGTAACACAAGTTGACACAAATGTAACTCATTCCCCTGTAGTTGCATATGACACTAAAGTAGAAACTCCAGACATGTTTTTAACAGTTAAGAGAAGACATTCCCAACTAACTAAGAAGAAAAGCTCTAGATACAATCGTTAATATGTCCATTATTGTTTGGAATGTCAGAGGGTTAAATTGTCTAACAAAGCAGGCGGCTTTACGAGATTTCGTTATGAGGGAAAAGCCTCAAATCGTAGGACTTTTAGAAACTAAAATAAAGGCCAGGAATATGGATAAACTGAGGTTGTTTGGACCTCACTGGACTACTCTCTCCAATCACTCTCAGCATGCTTTTGGTAGGATCATTATCTACTACAAGGTAGATGAGATTCAGGTAAACATCCTCCACACAACAGAACAGGCTATCCACCTTAATGTTCACTTCCTCCAATAGCAAGTTGATACCACCATGTCTTTCATCTATGCCTACAATTTAGGTTTCCAACGGAGAGCCTTATAAAATGATTTGAAACAAATCAGCTCCAATATGGACGCACCATAGTTGATATGTGGTGACTTTAACTCCACCCTTTACATATCTGAAGCTCAAGGTCATTGCAACCTTAAGAAATTCTCAGGAGACTTCAAAGAATGTGTGGACCACCTTAGTATTTTTGATCTTAAACAGATTGGGTACAAATTCACATGGACCAACAAACAAAACAATAGCTAGTTCATCAAAAAGAAACTTGATAGAGCCCTTTTTAATGCCACTTGGCTAGCTAAATTCCATAATAGTTATGATAATTTTCAAGAACCTTTATTTTCGAACCATACTCCCATTAAGATTAACAACCTATTCCAACAGATCAGACGGTCTTCTCCTTTTAGGTTCAATAATTTTTTACTAATGACCTTGGATTTCTTAATGCATGCAAAGTAGGGACTGGACTATTAATTCATAGCACTAAGCAGTTCTGCTGAGTCCATAAACTCAAAGCTATCAAACATGAACTTAAGACTCTCAACTCATTAAGGGGCTCTAACACTTCTTTTGCTCTACAATCAACCTGATCTCATTGCTATCTAGCAACTTTGTGCCTCCTCTCCTCAAGATGCCCTCCTCTAGTATAAAGAAAACTACCCTTTCAAACTACATGAAAGCGGTTAGTAACTATTCCTCCTTGCTCCTACAATGAGCAAAGACCAATTAGCTTAAAAATGGAGATCAGTGTTCTACATTTTTTTTCAATACTATACTTGCTAGAAAGAACCAAAACCGCATACTTACAATCACCAATGATGATGGGGTCCATCTTCACTGGCTTGATGATATCCAACAGGAGGTGACAACATTTTATTCTTCACTGTTTGGTACGTCGAGTTCAACTCATGTCTCTTCAGCTGAACTCTAAAAGATTATAAACATATGGATAACTTTATAGGAAGCTGCTACATTAATAAAACCAGTGGAGGATAAGGAAATTGAAGAGGTGTTATTAGCCATGGATGGTAGACAGGCTCTTGGGCCAGATGGACTGAATGCACACTTTTACCAAAAATCTTGGTCTATTACCAGTCATTTCATCAAAGATGCAGTTAAGGAATTTTTTTTCAATGGCAAGTTACTTAAAGAAGTCAATAAAACCTTTCTATGCTTAATCCCTAAGTGTTCTCATCCTTCCAGATTTAGTGACTTCAGGCTGATTGCCTGCTCAAATTTTCTTTATAAAATCATTTCGAAGATTCTTGCTATGCGGCTGAAGAAGGTTCTTGCCTCCCTCGTCAACGATAACTAGAGTGTGTTTTTGTGCAAACGACATATTGGTGACAACATTCTAGTAGTTCAAGAGTTATTAAAAGGCTATTCTTGATCTCAATCCACTCCAAACTGCACTATTAAGGTTGATTTTTGCAAGGCATTTGATAGTGTTAGCTGAAATTTTCTTTGAAAAATAGTAGAAGCTAGTGGCATCCCTGAGGTCTTCATCAACTTGATGGCGGAATGTATCTCCACGGTTAGATTTTATGTGCTCATCAATAGAAGTCCCTCGAATTATTCAAGGTTGTTAAGGGATTGAGACACGTGACCCTCTTTCCCCCTTTCTTTTCATCCTATACATGGAAACCTTAAATTCATCATCAAAAGGGAAGTGGCAATAAGTCCCAAATTCAGATATGACTCCCACTGCAAAAAGATTGGCCTAACTAACCTATCCTTTGTTGATGACCTCCTACTGTTTTGTAGAGCAAACTTGGACTTTATTGCAACCTTTAAACAGTCCTTGGATTTCTTCACTAGAATTTTCGGGTTATATATAAATCTCCAAAAGAGCCACTTCATTTTATCTTGAGGAGCTTTAAACTTTGAATCCTCTATTGCTTCTACCACTGGTATGCTAATGAAACCCTCGCCACTGCTATACTTAGGTCTCCCCATATCAACAAAGAGACTACGGTTTGTTGAATGCATTCCCTTTATTTAAAAAATCCAGAAAAGGCTCCACTCTTAGGTTAACAAATTTCTTTCCTATGTAGGGAAGCTTGAACTTGTGAAGTCGATCCTTAATTCCCTCCACAGCTATTGGAGCTCTCATGTTTTCCTTTCAAAAACGTTATCAAAACAGTTGAACATCTCTTCAGAAATTTTCTATGAAACCACTTGAATGGTGCCAGAGGTATTGCAAAAGTAAAATGGACTAAGCTATGTGTTTCAAAAGCAAAAGGGGGCTTAAACATCTCTCTAGTGAAACCCACTAACTAAGCTCTTATTCTTAAGTGATTATGGTTAATCCTAGAGGATAAACAGTCAGTTTGGATTCATTGGCTCCATTCGTATTTCCTCAAGGGCAGATGCATTTGTGAAATAAATAGCAGTCCTCACTCCTATTTTCTGAATCAAATGATCCTTCTAAAGAACTTAGTCTAAGACGACATAGTATGAAAAATTAGGACTGGGGAAAAAATCTCTTTCTAGTTTGATAATTGATCTGGCCATGACCTCCCCTTCCACCTTCAATATATAAACCCCAACCTCCTACCCTTGCCCATTTCCACCATGATTAGCTCTTTCATCAAAGGGAACTCCTGGAATTTTCCTTATGCTCTACAATATCTTCAGCCCCTCTACCCCCAACTCCAACAGCTTAGATATTTTTTTTAAAAGAACCAGCCCACTCACCAAATGTCGAGTAAACGAATCATCGACCTCCTCCAATTGAAGACTCCTGAGGTCACTTGTAACTCCATAGTCTAGCATAAAGCTCTGCCCCCAAGTTATCTTTCCTTCTCTGGCTAACCACGAAGAATAAACTGAGCACTGCTGATCGAATCTCATACATAAACATCAATTGATCTTGCCCACTCTACTCAATATATGATGAATCCAGAGACCATCTTTTCTTTTTTATGCTCTACAACAACCATCATCTGGGAACAAATTAAAACCGTATGTTGTTGGAATACATCCAAGATGTTGGACCCCGAACTTTGATTGGATGTTAGAATTATTAAATGAGAAATCGGTAGTGAATGTAGTAAGTTGTGTTACATGTTTTACAATGATATTTGGAGGTTAATGCATGAAATGAGTGTTT
>JANKYE010000225.1:37273101-37293203 GCA_032467995.1 Erythroxylum dillonii
ATGATTATGATTCACATATGAGGAAAGGCAAAACGAATTGATGGTTGTGATTAGAATTTGAAGAAATAAAACATGATCTCAAAATAGGAAATTGAAATGACTTCGAATGATGTGTAAAAAGAATAATAAGGATTGAAAAAAAATTGAAGCGATGTTAGCTAAGGTATGATCGTGTGATATGTTTCATTGGTTAAGAGTTGGGTCTCGGAAACGGGTCCCAACACAAGAACTCATTACCTAGCCTCATCCGCTAGCTGGTCACTTCTCCATCACAAAAAATGAAAGAGGGAACTTTATAATAGTTATGGGGTTGACAGTTTAGTCAATTTAGAAAGAAGGGAATTGGAGACGACTAGAAGCCAAGAGCAAAACCGTGGGAACACTAATAGCGGAAATCATCATTGGGATCCGGGAGCTCATAATTTTACATAATCTAGCACCAGCTGACAGCTTACCCTTACCGCTTTGAATACCATACCAATGTTTCCAATTTTACTATTACTTAGTAGTTGTTTTCTGTTGTGTTGAAGACAAAAGAGTATACCTTGGAATATTTAGTGTCTTGTAACATCTTTTTTATCTTTTATTAATACAATTTTTCTTTTAAAAAAATCATTAACACACCACCATACAACATATGATTTGACAATAAGTGAAAAAATACAATAGTTAGGATAATAGATATACTTGGATAAGATTAGTGAATGAAAATAAGAATTTATGATATAATTAACAATATAATATCTATTTTATAAGTTGCCCCAATGTCACATGTATATAATTAATATGTTCTAATATAAGATTATGTTAGTTTGCATTGATTAATTTAACATTTGGTTCTCCCTTCTTTTCTTTCCAAAATCATTATTCATCATCAATCCCTTCAAAACAAACAATAAAACACAACATAAAAATGATTAATTTAAGAAATAAATAATAAATTAGATAATATAATTAACTTAAGAAACTATAAATAATCACATAAATAAGAATGTTATAATAAAACTAAATTTTAATTTCCTTTGAAAAAAGTATACAAAAATATTTTTAATTTATATTATTGATATAATTTTAATGAAACAAAAATAAGACTGTGTTTAAAAAGTTAAAAATAATATTCCAAAATAATCAAGTAAATTAAAAAATTCTCACATAAAAACTTGTTTTTAAACCAAGAATTTCATGAGCATCGGCATAAAATGACTATTCGGCTTTGGCACACCAATCAAAGGAGTCGGTGAGGTGGGAGGACGCCGTCAACCTTGAATATGAATCAGGTAACTACCCACAACTTGCCATATTATCTTCATTTCCATCTATACATGTATGTATGTATATGTCTTCCGTTTCTAAAACAGGACTCTGTAGCAAGCTCTGAAGTTGAGAGGAGAGAAGACAAAGGATGTTTCATTTCTGTTATCTCTTAACTGTCATCAAATATCCCCTTCTCTTCATTGCTCCAGTTGCCCACTCCTACTGGTATTTTCTCCTCTCCTTTTATTATATCGTTACTAATTATGTATCCTTTTATCTTCCTGTGTATGTATTGTTGTAAATTAATGGTTGTTGGAAACTGCTAAAGATTTAATGGAAAATCTGCAGCAAACCCTTTTCAGTTCACCACGAATTAATTTAGGAGAGTAAGAGGCTATCTATGTGTGCTCTTTTAATCTGTACCCTGCGCACAATCTATGTAATTGACTACTTAATACAACCATGTCTGTTGGTCGACTTTTTATCTAATTTCATGCTCATTATGAATATGGTATGTGCTTAGAGGTCACTCTGTTTATGTTGGATAGAAGAATTTGTTGAAGCTAGTTATATATTATGAAGCAAACCAAGTACATCATTTGAAGAATAACATGTCATTTTAAGATGAATTAATTTGATTATGAATCTATGGCGCGCTTTTATACATTACACTGATGATGATGACGATGAGTATCTTCTGCTGACATGCAATTATTACAGAAAAGTGGCCCACTTTATCATATTAATCGACATTCTCCATCTGCCCTATGGCTGGCATAGCAACAGCTGAAGCTTGTGATTCTAACGCATCACTAATAGCGAGTGGAGAACTGAGGGTTTTGCAACCAGTTTTTAAGACTTTTGGTCAAAGCCGTGCTTTTTCAGGACCCATTCTTACACTTAGGGTGTTTGAAGACAATGTGTTGGTTAGGGAGGTTCTTGAAACCAGAGGTGAAGGAAGAGTTTTGGTGATTGATGGAGGAGGAAGCACGAGATGTGCTCTGGTCGGAGGCAACTTAGCACAGTTGGCTCAGAATATGGGTTGGTCTGGTATTTTAGTTAATGGTTGCATCAGAGATGCTGATGAGATCGATGGTTGTGACATTGGGGTTAGAGCCTTAGCAACACATCCCATGAAATCCAACAAGAAGGGAATTGGTGAAAAGCATGTTGCTGTGCATATTGCGGGCACCTTAATCCAAGAAGGGGAATGGTTATATGCTGATAATGATGGCATTCTTATCTCTAAATCTGAACTTTCTATTTGAAATATGACAAATCTGTTCTACTACTATTTACCTCATAATTTTGCAATATCATTAAGAACTGTTATTTGATTGTGTGGTTCAACTTTAAGGAACCGAGGTGAGCTACAATGATAACACTTTTGAGCACTGTCATTCTTCACCTGTCCAATTTTACCACGACAGGGTTGGACAGTCTTTGGGTAAAATTAGAGAGAGGATTTGAATTCGTCATGCTTTAACAAA
Organism: Erythroxylum dillonii; assembly: GCA_032467995.1. Lineage (NCBI taxonomy): Eukaryota > Viridiplantae > Streptophyta > Magnoliopsida > Malpighiales > Erythroxylaceae > Erythroxylum > Erythroxylum dillonii. Next base: position 37,275,846 of record JANKYE010000225.1, read on the forward strand.
TAAATTACATTTCAGTTTGTTAGAGTCCAAAAGTCTTTATATTGATTTCTATAACTTTACCAACTATTTGGTTTTAGTCCTGCATTTGTTATAACCTTTTGTTTCAGCCCCTCGACGATATTAAATCTTAGTACTGTTTAATTATTATTATGAGAATTTTTATTAAAAAAATTATTATTCTGAGGATTGAAGTTTAACGTCAGTTTCTTCCAATATCATTGTTCCAGTTTAAACAACTGATCAAACTATAAAAAATGACATGGAAATCCTCTATCCATTTCTTCCAATGTCATTGTTCCAGTTTAAACAGCTGATCAAACTATAAAAAATGATATGGAAATCCTCTATCAGTTTCTTTCAATGTCATTGTTCCAGTTTAAACAGCTGATCAAACTATGAAAAATGACATGGAAATCTTCTATCAGTTTGTTCCAATATCATTGTTCCAGTTTAAACAACTGATCAAACTATGAAAAATGACATGGAAATCCTCTATCAGTTTCTTCCAATATCATTGTTCCAGTTTAAACAACTGATCAAACTATGAAAAATGACATGGAAATCTTCTATCAGTTTCTTCCAATATCATTGTTCCAGTTTAAACAACTGATCAAACTATTAAAAATGACATGGAAATCCTCTATCAATTTCTTCTAATATCATTGTTACAGATCAAACTATGAAAAATGACATGAAAATCCTATAAAAGAAGCAAGGGCATATCTACCAACTCTTATTTGATGTGAAGATGAAAAATGGTAATTAGTTTAGGCGCTAACATTGCAATCTCCATGTACACAGACCGCATTCTTTAGTTTCTTCAAGAATAAAGTTTTTGTTATACAAGATTGAATAGTTGCAACTGTCAAGTCTATTTTGAGTTTGTCCCCATTTGGAATTCAATATTGAGTGATTATTGACTACAAGAAGTTAAAACATTTGCGTCCTTTTCTGTTGGGATTAATTTGACATTCGCTTTTTACGAGTATGAACATTCCTTTTACAGAGAAAGTGGAAATATTATGTTCGTTGTTCTGAATTACAATCTGCAAAGTGCATCGATTATTTCTCAGGTTTGTGTTAACAATTTCTGGGCATTTTAAAAATTAGATCAAGAATTGAAATTTGTAGCTTTATTACCATGCAACGAACACTAGGATTAAAATTTACAGTCCAAATTTCAATCTTAAATTCTAATTTCAAGGCTCCCGCAACCTAAAAGCAATTCTTTAATTGCTAACTCTGAAGAGTAATTTGCAGACCTGTTCTATTCTATTCTGTCTAATTTCTGCACCGCAACCCATTATAAATAATGTAATTCTAAATGAGAAGTGCAAGAAGAAATCTAGTTTCCTTGACCAAAATCCAAAACCTGAAACAACTTGTAATTATATTAAAAGAGAATTACGAGTTTGAAATGCAATAGCCTTTCGTTTAGAATTTGTAACAGCTTGCATGATATGCTGATAATAATTGATGATCATGACGCATGTAACACAAGAACGACTCCATGTTAGTAGACACGGCATAATTTGTAAACGGCAAATAGAAAGAAGCAACCAAAATATAATGAAGTTCTCTCTTCACGATTTTCATTTAACTCCTATACTATCTTGTGGCTATGCACATTGAAAAGAAACAGCAGTTCTGAACTGTTCAATGGGTTACCAAGTGAGCAAAAGCTGCAATGTTTCACCAAGCTGCTTTCAGATAAAAGCTGTCCGTCCACCTCTTCGACTGTGCCTGTCATAGGCAGTGCTGAACTTGTCCACTACTTCATTCATTGTGCTGCAACAGTTGCGACAGAAAGTAAAGAAATATGCATCAAATAACATCAAGATATTAAGAGGGAACTGATTATAGGAACCATGAAAACTATTAGTCGTTGACCTATTCCAGAAATGAAATCATTTCACACCGGAACTGGCACTTTTGACCAACAAACCCCTAATTCTTGACAAACAGGTCCAACTCCAATCAAAAGTTTATCAATAGAAGATATTATAGACATTGTTTGGAAGTATACAAGTTATCAGAAATCCTGAGAACTTTGCTATATAGTAACCAAATTTCAATAGCACAAGAAGTCTTGCAGGACTGGGTTAATGTAGTTCATGGCTTGATAGTGTTTCGCCTTTCGCTACGCTTTTGGTTATATATTTTTGAAAAGCCATTATGCTTTGTTTAGTAAGACAGAAAGACATTTTGGCCAAAGACCAAGCGGGAAAGGTACAAAGTGCACTAAAGTCCCCGTTTACTCTACCTTGAACAGTTGGTGAACATTGCCAAATAGGTGATCAACAAGGTGTCATTGTATTCCTGTTAAAAACATAGAAGAGTTTTCCATGAGTTAAATGCAACTACTGGGAAGAGAGGACACCTAAACTACTTGGATTGTCAATGAAATAATGTAAAATAAAATACAAACTGTGCAACTATTCTAATAAGGTAACGACATATGCAAACAAGAAATTATTGCAGATCCTTACAAGAGCTGACAATACTGACAATTTAACAATTGTCAATCAGTAGCTATCACTAAGAATATTCATATCATACAAAGACTTGCATCATAATATTGCAAAATTCGAGATGGTACTTCATGATATAAACCAAAATTGTTCAGTTGCATGATCAGTTCATCCATCTTTATCCATCTTAGTTGGTGACTATCATATTATCAATCAAGTTTCACCAATTTGGATGCCTTTCCACTCGCACACAATTCTCATTTCAGGACTTCTGGGTGGATCAGATAAGTAATACCCATTTTTACGTGGAGTTGAGGCTACATGTGCAAAAGATGCTAATTCCTTTTATCTTGCCCGTATCACACTGGCATTACTTTTAAATATCTTTAGGTCAGCATAACCATTAAAAACAGAAATGTGTTTAGCCACAGACAACATTATTAAGTAATCTCTAGGTTGTCTCCAATTTGAAGATAGCATATTAGATGGTTGTGCTATTTTATGGTCAAAATGTGTACAAATAAAAAACAAGTCAACTTAACTGAAAAGGGAAAGGAAAAAGAACAGAAGAAACGAGGAAAGCTTGGGAGGACTTACCATTAAGAAGTCATCTTGAAACTTTTCCGATTCAATGGTTGGCAATCTTCTTAACAAACTTGATACTTGTCTTAGTAATGAGTTTTCTAGGGGGATTTCGCCTGATATAACAATAAATCCAGTTAGCAATACAGTAGAAGCTCATGTCAGCTATTTAGCAAAGTAAACACACTCACCGTTGCTCCAATATTTCTCTTAATATTTTTATTTTCCCTTATTTTTCCACATTTCAATAATAAGTCTTTTAAGTACATCCAGGTTCAGCCGTGCTTCCTGCAAGGCTGTCAATATGGTCCAATCTAACTTATCTCAGGCATTATCCACTTTGGCCCTTGTTGCCACATGGTTTTCTATTGTAAAAAAAGACCTAGTGAGATTTCAAGACCACACTAATAGGCATTATTTCCTTCTTACAGTCTAACATAAGACCATCACAGTCCAACCACTCAATCCTCATTACGAGCCCAGATCATTATGCAGAGCCAATCTATATGTGGTGCCCCCAAGATAGCTCTGATATTACAAGTGATGGTCCCACTAAACACGTGCAAGGTATTGCATGCTTTTACTTTCCTGGCCATACAATTATGTCCACTAAAAGATGCATAAGATAAATGGCCTTCTAAGCACAAAACCAACTTAAGGCGCATTTAACATGGGAGCATACAGAATAATAATCATCACAGTGTACAGAATTTAGGTGCACTTTTAGTTACCTTTATCAAGATGATTCAATGAAAAGGATATATAAGGCTCATTCTACCCTACTATGTTATTTTCAATTGATCAATAAAAATCTATAGAACTATAAAATGGATGGATGTGAGAACCAAAAACAAAGGAATAGTTTACAGGGGTTCAAGGTCACATATTTCTATGTCCATTACAGCTCAAAATCTCAGAGAAAGCTTTCAATTGAATAAGAACTTCACTAACCTTTCTGCATCGCAACAAGGTAGTGATGAAGCACCCTGATCCTGCTATTCAACATCTTGATAGCACTATGTATACTGGTAAGATGTGCAGCCACTGGGAACAAAATCCAGTATATATCATAGTGAAGATACAACAAAATGATTTCTACAGCAGTAAATTGATTTATTGTAAACAGATAAAGGAAAAAGAGCATACTGAAAATTGCTAGAAAACTAAGCTGAATACAAATGATGAGGAGAGGGCACTCACATTGAGTTGCAGCTGAACCTCCATCAGATGGCTTAAGATGTGCAACATGATCAACAGATATCCTTTCAGCTTCCACTGTCTTTAAGACCCAAAAATCGCACAATAAATATTTAACTTCAGGACATAGTAGGATGTCCAAGAAAAGAAATGACAAACCTCAATAGTGTAGCTTGAACGAACAAAAATAAGCTGTGGAATCCCATCAATAACATGGAGCTCTGTAGTTGTAAACCAAAGTAGAAATATCTTAATTACAGGTATAAAAACATGTTCTGAATATGACAATATGGTTCAGCAATCGGTGTCCCTCGCCCCCTAAAACTTCACCACACATGAATTTCACTGAGCAAACAGTTAAAGCAAAATTTCCATACTTATTAACAAAATGAGGAAACAGAATTGGAGATATTTCTAAAAAAACACAGAAAAATAACAAATAAATGCTTTCTATGGAACGTTTTTGAATGATCAACAACCTGCAACAAAGTATGGCATGCCTACTTATCATTGAAGGTTTTGAACTTAACAAACATGATAACATAGGAGCCAGAACTTAAGTTAACTGCCGCAGTGAGAAAGCAGTGGTGCATCACACCAAAATTTCATGGATTCCTAAAAGATAATGGATAAGGCTGGGGAAAATCATGGTTCCATTGAAGGTCACCTTTCTGAACAGGCTGTGGCCAAATACAACGTGTGGCACTGGCGAAAACTTATAAAACTAGTTCGAGGGGGCAGCAAATTTACAGAATTTGTGTGTACAAGTAAAGAATCAGATAAAGAGAAAGTGAGAAAAAGACTAACCACTCTCATAAATAGTGACAGGTAGATCCTTCTGGGCAGGATTGATGCAAGGATTAAGTAGCATATAAATGGGGCTTTCATTGATGTCCATCAACTGTTACAAAAGAAGAATATTAGATCATTTTTATTTTAGCAAATCAGAAAGTGCAAAACACAAGTATAGTGAAGATGCAAGATAGAATGGGTTAAACATAAATAATCAGAAGAATGAAGTTGACTGCTTCGTGGAAATCAGTGAAATAAATATAACATAGAGAAGAAAATCAAAAAAATAAACAAAGCTAGAAGCATACAGCTTTATGAATATGCATATCGGATTCCTCAGCATCACTTCCAGTTGAATACCAGCCAAGTATGTAAAAATGGGGGAAAACCTTCTTATCTGCAACACGCACAATCAAAAAGATTATCATCATTATAATCTAGTTGAGTTCATCACAACTTTTATTAAAGAAGAAAGAGAGAAAAGAAAAGAAAAAGAACAACATACAGAGTTCTTGCTTCTTCTCGAGAAAAGAGCGGTCGAGGGAGTGAGAACGGGGATCGTAGAGAAGCTCGAAGCTGTTGAAGACCTCAACGATGCGGCCCCTTTGAACTCCGATGACGCATCCGTAGACTCTAGGAGTATCAGGTAGTGCTGTGCAGGTATCGTTGTTATGATTGTTAGTAGTATTAATCATCATCTGAGACTGAGACTTGACCCTAGTGTAGTGATCCGATATGTTCAGTATCACCAGTGGGTGCAGCTTAAACGTCAATCCGCTGCTCGAAGACGACGCCATTCGATCTCTCTCTTTCTTTTTTTCTAAAAAACAACAAAAAAAAAAAGATGCCATTAGAAATGTTTTGAATTTGTATTCTAATTTAAACTACTACTACTTCTACTACACTGCCAGACCCAGGCATCAAAGATCAAGGGCATTTATCTTTTTGATTTCCCTTTTCCTTAATTCAATTCAAATGAAGTATACAATAAAAACATGGTCAAATTCCAATCCAACAGAAAAAAATTAAAGAGGAGTAATTATTTACATCAAACCTAATTCAACTAGCAGCACTAGCAGGCTCAGGCTGAGGCCGAGGGCGAGGCTGCAGCAGGGGCGGCAGACAGTTGGAAAACGCAGCAGCTACCAAACCATGTCTCTCTCTCGCACTGCACAGAACGAGACGACGCAATGAACACTTACGCAACCAGGAGCCACTTCGCTTTATTTCCTTTTTTCTGTTAAGCTCTCAAAACTGCGTCGTTTGGTACTGTTCAAGCTACCCTAATTAGGATCTGTCCGGGCTTAATTGTTTCCGGTGCGTCGTAGAAAACAACTATTGCCCCTATGCTTTTCATCGGAAAATTAGAAGTGTTATTATTATTTTTACTTAATTGGCAATTCGGAAGATTTAATTAATGCCAAAAGAAGGCAGTTACAGCATCCACGCTGGAAGCAAAAAAGGTCGGGGCTTAAAGATTGTCCGTACTTGGAGCTTCTTGCCTCTTAAAAGTGAAAAGTGCACTGATAAAGGTAGAAAAGGAGGCAGTAAAGATACAAACATCTATCTAGTTGATGAACTTACTAGAGAAATCAAAAGCTCTTAAATATTGAGAGATGAGAACTAAGATCATTGTTGATTTATGGAGGAAGAGCGATCCAAGATCAAGCTCAACTAATGGAGAAGCCTTTCGAAATCCTAATAAGGGTAACTTTTCTGCATTCTGAGATCAAAGTGGTTATATACTACGTTGGTATGTGTTGAGAGTCTGCAATTTTCCTAACTGAGGAGAGAAGGATTATCAAATAAGGGCTATCTGATAATTCTTGTTGGTAGTTTACAATGGTTATTCTAGTAGAGATAATTATATCTTTAATGTTTCCATATCCTTTTTATTGAGTAATTTCATCTTTTCTTTTATCATCTTGAGTTTCGTGAACCATTTGTATTGAATTTCTAAAAATTTGAGTATTCCAATTATCTGTAAGAATTTTCTTAAATTCCTCAAATTTTACCAAATAATTATAAAATTTAAAAGGAATCGAGTTTCTTATATGGTGCTTTAGAGTTAGGGTTAGCATGGAAGATTGAGCACAACATAGCCTGATCCAGCTTAAAGTTCAACCTGACATTTTAATCTATAAAACAACATCGTTCAATAGTTTTCTTGTATCTTTCTACGTTACTTATTCCCTTCTCTTCTTTAACACTGTAGATTAATTAATCCATAGTGCAGCTAGCTAAAGCTTAAAGACATTTGTCTCCCTCCCTCTGCATCTTTGCTCAACACTTAGCCCTTACTTCTAGTCTCCACTCTCTAGACTAGCTGCTCCACTAACCTTTATTGCATTATATATTTCATTTTATGGTGTTCTTCAATTAATCTCATGTATTTTCGGCATGCATCATAACTAAGGGAAATTTTGAAAAAGTACTTGCAAGCTAATCTTATGTATTTCTGGCATGCATCATAACTAAGGGAAATTTTGAACAAGCACTTGCAAGTTTATGAAATGTAATATATAAAGATGTTGAAAATGACTTGACCTACGATAAACTAGAATAATATGAATGATGTGATGATGTATTTGCTTGTATGATTTACAGAGAGTTTACAACCTTTATATATACCAGTAAAGGTACATGTGATAAGGCATGATATTAACAAAAAAGATATAGATAAGAAATATTTACACCTATAGATAAGAACTATCCTAAGTAACAAATGTTAACAGAAAATAAAGTGGATGGAATTACATGTTATCAACCTCCCTCAAACTCAAGAGGATGTGTAATCGTAAGTTTCTCTCGAAGATGTAGGAATCTGGTCAATGTGAGAGCTTTTGTCAGAACATCAGCAATCTGCTCAGTAGATGAGATATGGCGGATGCAAAGGGATTTGGCTACCAGATCTCGAACAAAATAAATGTCAATCTCAATGTGCTTTGTGCAAGCATAAGAGACTGGATCAGAAGCAAGAAAAGCAGCACCAAGGTTATCACATCAAAGAGTAGGTTTGATGTGAGAGAGGTCGATTTCCCCAAGAAAGGAAGTGATCTAACAAAGTTATGCAACTCTAAGAGCAATACTGTGATATTCTACTTCAGTACTGGATCAAGCAAATGTTGGTTGTTTCTTAACACTCCAAGAGATGAGACTGGATCTGAGAAATATAAAGTAGCCTGATGTATAACAATTGTCATTAGGATAGCCAACCCAATCAACATCAAAATAAGCATACAAAGTGAGAGAAGATGATTTAGTAAAGTAAATGCTATGAGAAGATGTATATCAAAGATAACAAAGAATCTATTTGATTGCAGTCCAGTGGACATCGATAGGCTAGTGTAAGAACTGAGATACTTTGTTAACAGCAAACTAAATGTCAAAATGAGTGATACAAAGATATTGTAGGATACCAATAGTATTACGATACTCAGTAGCATCAGGAAGGGGATGACCATAATTTTTGATAAAGGAATGATAAGGGTAATAGGTAAGGAAGTGGGTCTAGAGTTATAGTTATAGAGACCAATTAAAAGACGGATATATTTGATGTAGGTATATTAAGTGAGTAAAAGACTAGTAGATGTAGGGAGAGCCTCAATGTTAAGGAAGTGATGAAGGGGACCTAAATAGTTGATGGTGAAGGAGTTGTTGAGATTAATAATAAGAGTGGTAATTGCAGAATTTCTATATTATTTGTATTTCACGTAATTTACATCAGTACATAGATACAAATATATATAGAAATAGATAGGGCTATTCTAGGAAACTAATATCTTTACATAATCTCCTAACATCTGTACATAATATCATATTTGATTTCTAATATCAGATCTGATCTCCTAACTATTTAGGAGTCAATCATATCACGAAAATATCGAACTAGATATTTCCCAACACTCCCCTTCAAATTGGCTTGTATATGTCATCCATAGCTAGCCTGGTAACTAGAACATTGAACTGCCTCTTGTGTAATTCCTTTGTAAGAATATCAGCTACCTGCTGTGATGTTGGAATATAGGGAACACAAATTAATCCTTCTTCAATTTTTTCCTTAATGAAGTGCTTGTCAACCTCAACATGTTTTGTTCTATCATGAAAAACCGGGTTGTGAGCAATAGAAATTGCAGTTTTATTGTCGCAATATACTTTCATAGGAACTGAAATAGGAATATGTAGTTCCTCCAGTATTCTTTTAAACCATAGGACTTCACTGATTCCATGTGTCATTGCACAAAACTTAGCTTCAGCACTACTTCTTGCAACCATACTTTGTTTCTTACTCCTCCAAATTACTAAGTTACTACCAATAAATGTGCAATAACCTGAAATTGATCTTTTATCTATAGTACTCCCTGCCCAATCGGCATCAGTATAGACTTCTATTTGAAGATTGTTCTGCTTCCGAAACATTAAACCTTGTCCAAGAGTTCCTTTTAGATATCTTAGTATCTTGTATACAACATCTAGATGTTCTTGGCCTGGTGAGTGCATAAATTGACTCACTAAGCTCACGGCAAAGGCAATATCAGGTCTGGTGTGTGACAAGTATATTAATCTCCCAACTAGTTGCTGATATCTCTCCTTATTAATAACATTTTTGGGTTAAACTAGTCTGAAATTTACATCAGTATCAATAGGAGTATCAGCTGCCTTGCATCCTAGTAATCTGGTCTCATTCAATAGATCTATAATTTATTTCCTTTGGTTCACAAATATTCCACCCTTGGATCTAGCAAATTCCATTCCGAGGAAGTATTTTAAAGGTCCAAGATCTTTGATCTCAACTTTTTTGGTTAATCTCTTTTTCAACTCTGCTATTTCAGATACATCATCTCCTGTTATGATAATGCCATCTACGTAAACAATAAGAATCGATTTCATACCTGCTTTGGATTGCTTGTAAAACAATGTTTGATCAGCTTGGCTTTGGCAACAGCCGTAGCTCTTCACAACCCTTCCAAATCTGTCAAACCATGCTCTAGGGGACTGTTTTAGTCCATATAATGACTTCCTTAGCTTGCACACCTTATTTCTCCCGTAGGTATCCTCAAAACCTGGAGGTAAGCTCATAAAGACTTCTTCTTCAAGGTCTCCATTAAGAAAGGCAAATTTTACATCTAGTTGATGTAAAGTCCACTCACAGTTTACAACTAAGGAAAGTAATACTCGAATTGTATTTACCTTTGTAACAGGCACAAATTTCTCTTGGTAGTCAATGCTATAGGTTTATGTAAATCCCTTAGCAACTAATCTTGCTTTCAACCTTTCCACACTCCCATTGGCCTTAGACTTAATAGTGAAAAGCCATTTGCACCCTACCAAACTTTTATCTTTAGGTGAGTTCACAAGTTTCCAAGTTTTATTCTTCTCAGGAGCATTTACTTCTTCCATAACAGCTGAACTCCAATCTGGATCTTGAAGTGCTTCTTGAATGTTTCTTGGAATAAACATATTAGTGATTTTAGAAATAAATGATTTATGTTTGTGTGATAGTTTCCCATAAGATAGATACTTTGAGATGGGATGATTGGTGCAAGCCTGTTTCCCTTTTCTAAATGCTATAGGTAGGTAATTTTCAGCAGGGATATCAGTTGTACTTTATGGGTCAGTAGGTATATGCTGATCATCACTAGACACAATAAGGGGTAGAGTAGCATAAAGGTTACCTGAATCTTTCCCAGGTTCCTTCTCCGAGAGATTTGAGAGGCTGTGCATTGTAAGTTGTTCTCTACTTCTCACTTGAGTCTTCCTATTAGAATAAACACGAAGCTCGGTATTTTGTTCCTTACGAGCGGATCGTAGTATTTCTCCCCTTGTGAATGAATCTGGATTTTCTGGAATGGACAAATTTAAAGAAGTGGCTTCATTGTCAGAAATTATATTCTGATCAATAATGACCATTGGTAGGGGTTTAGGAGTAGCCCAAAAATTTTCTGCTTCATTAGAGTTCTCCCTCTAAAGGAAATTTTTTTATGTTCTAGGAATGTGACATCCATGGAGACAACCATTTTTTTAGTTAAAAGATTGTAACGCTGATAACCTCATTGACTAGGAGCATACCCAATGAAGACATATTTTTCAGCTCTGGGATCTAGTTTAGAGCTTCCCTTACTTGAGTTGTTAACGTAAGCAGTACACCTAAATACCTGAAGAGGAAGAGTAGTGTAAAGTCTATTTGCAGGAAAGGATTGTTTAAACATATCTAAGGGTGTTGCATAATGTAAAATACGGCTAGGCATTCGATTAATTAAGTATGAAGTAGCAAAAACAACCTCACCCCAAAGGTATCTTGGCACATTCATTGTAAACATAATAGACCGAGCAACTTCTAGTAAATGTTTATTTTTTCTTTCGGCAATACCATTTTGTTGAGGAGTGTTAACACACATAGATTGGTGAACAATGCCTTTAGACTTAAGAAATTTGCCAAGGACTTCATTAAAATATTCGGTACCATTATCAGAGTGAAGTATAACAATGCAAGTGTGAAATTTATTTTCAGCCGTGGTATAGAAGTTTTGAAAGATTTGAGCAACCTCAGATTTTTCACGTATCAAATAGACCCAACATAACCGAGTATGATCATCAATAAATGTTACAAACCATTTTTTTCCCAGTAAGAGTTTTAACACGGGATGGACCCCAAACATCACTATGAATTAGGTAAAATGGTTTGGATGGTTGATATGGTTTTATAGGGTACAAAATCTTATGACTTTTAGATAAAATACACTGCTCATAATGAAGTTTTGAATAATCCACAAATTTAAATAAATGAGGGAAAATTGTTTTTAGGTAAGAAAAATTAGGATGTCCTAATCTATTATGCCAAAAAATCTGTTCTTTAGCAGGGGTAGAACGAATGCTACTTAGACCGTGAGCTTCTTTATTCTTCAAGTTATCATCAACTAAGTAATAGACCACCTATCAACTTAGCACTGCCAATCATCTTCCTCGAAGTTAGGTCCTGAAAAACACAATATGAATAAAAAAAGATAATGGTACAATTAGAGTCATGGGTCAGTTTACTAACGGACAGTAGATTATAAGCTAGTTTTGGAACATGTAGGACAGATTTAAGGCAAATTTGTGAGGGTAAAGTTACTGAACCTTTAGCAGCTACAGCAGAAAATGATCCATCAGCTATGTGAATTTTTTCATGACCAGAATAAGGGGCATAAGTATGAAATATGTTAGAAGATTAGGTCATATGATCAGATGATCCTGAATCAATGATCCAAGGAATAGAATTATATGGAAAGTCACATGTTAAAGCAGTAAAATCCCTACTTGTTTGTGCCACAGAGGCATTAAAAGCACTTGAGGATTCAGTTTTGGGTTTCAGAAGTTTCAGGAGGTAGTTAATCTGCTCTTGTGAATTCTATCCAGCATCCACCTCATGTGCTAATGGGATTTTTCGTGACTTGTAGTGAGTTGAATCACTAGAGGAAGTTTTATTAAATCTCCCTTCATGTGATCCCTTCCAATTGGCTAGCTTTCCATAAAGTTTCCAGCATGTTTCACTGGTATGCTGTGCTTTATTGCAATAGTCACACCAAACTCGTGACTTTTCCTCATTCTTCCTAGTATGACCAGTAGTGTTCCCAGTAACTAGTGTTGTGGTTTCAATAGTAAATGTAGGATTTCATTTACCAAGCATCACAAACCATCTGCTCTCTTCACGTCGGACTTTTGCAAAGACTTCCCCAACGATAAGGAGTGGTTGCCTTCTAATAATCCTGCCTCTAACCTCATCAAACTCAACATTAAATCCAATTAAGAACTTAAAATTTGGTTATCCTCTACTATTTTCCAAAAATAGTTACAATTATCAAAGGACTTCCATTCATAGTCATTAAATAAGTCTAAGTCTTGCCACAAACGTTTCAGAGAATTAAAGTACTTAGTAACACTATCCTCACCTTGGTGAATCTCACCTAATTTGAAAGTAAGTTCATATACTTGGGACTAATTTCCCAAATCAAAGTACATCTGATTTACGTTGTCACAAAGCTCCTTAGCTGTGTGATAACACATATAGTTGTAGCTAATATCTTCCTCCATCGAATTTACCAGCCATGCCATCACCATAAAATTTTTAGCATCCCATATTCAGTGTGTAGGATCCTCTGCCGTAGGTTCCCTTTTGTCACCAGTCAAATATCCAATCTTCACTCTCCCTTGGATGTACATTCTCACTGATTGGTACTAGCGAAGAAATTTCTCTCCATTCAGTCTTATAGTAGTGATCTGAATGGAATGAGAATTTGAGGAAGTGTGTGGAGGAGGTGTATGGACTGGGCTAGAGGATTCACCAATGTTAAACATGGTTGACATAGTTCTACAGGATTAGAACAATAGGTGGGGCGGCTAAGTTTTTTTTTTGGACAGTTCAGGAAGGAGTATGAGGAATAGTAGGTAGCGGCTAGCGTTTAATTTTCAAGGTATAGCTCTGATACCATGCATAATTTCTATATTGTTTCTATTTAACGTAATTTACATTAGTACATAGATATAAGTATATATAGAAATAGATAGGGCTATTCTAGGAAACTAATATGTTTACATAATCTCCTAATATCTGTACATAATATCATATATGATTTCTAATATCAGATCTGATCTCCTAACTATTTAGGAGTCAATCATATCACGAAAATATCTAGCTAGATATTTCCCAACAGTAATGAATGATAGTGAAAAACCCGTAACCAAGATATCATCCACATAAACCAAGACAAAAGTTGTGTGACTGGAGGTGGTATGAATATACTTTATGATTTCAGACTCAGAAGCCACCAATCATATAGCAAAGGACATGGATCCTTTTGTAGAATTTCACATAAAATATGGAGGACGTGACAACTCAAAAGTTATTGTACAATATATTAACATATGCAAGTCAAACATTTGTGGTGGTCAAACCATGATCCTATATAAAATGTTATTTTCTTTAAATAATTGACATAATCTTATTATCTTAATTAGAATTAGATTCAATGCAAAATTCTACAATCATGGAATGAAATTATATCTTAAAACTATTTATTATGCTCACAAATTTATATTGGATGATTTTATTGTACTATATGTTAGTATTCCTTATTTATATGTTGTAGTAATTTTAATGATTAGGTAAATTTGTGACATGTTAAATTCACGTTAGTTAAAATCAAATAAGTTGATCAGCTAAAGAAGACAATTAGTTAATTTAAATCAAGTAGATATACTATTTGCAAGCATTATCTAGTTAAAAAATGATAGGAAATCTATGTAAAGGGAACATAAGCTTTTAATCCATTATATATAACTAATTGAAACATATAATGTCTAATGAGTGTTTGGGCAAGACATGTGACTATGTATTTTATCATTTTTATAGATAATTATACCCAGTATGGTCACATTTATTTGATATCTCACAAATTATAAGGATTAAAATATTTGATAAAGTATATAAATTTTGTGGAGAACTAATTAAACAAGAAAATAAAAGCATTAAGAACTTATCAATGACAAGAATATTTATTTTATAATTTCAAGATGTTATATGATGTAAAAAAGACAATTGAATATTCTATGTACCCTCTAACATAATAACGTTTTGGAGAGATAAACTATAATTCTTAGGTTTATTATGGCACAAGCAAATTTATCTATCACTTAATTAGGGGTGACGTCTTACTTGCAATTACCCATGTGATTAATTGCATGCTACAAAATTAGTTATAGATACTCTATATAAGTTAAAGATAGACAAAGAGCTTAATATTGCAAGCCTAAGACATTAAGGTGGCACCACCTACATTTATGACTTCTTGCATAAATATCATAAACTAAACCTAAAAAAGAATAAAAAAGTATCTTAATTGAATATTCTCAATATTCAAAATGTTCGTATATAAACAAGGTAATGAAGGGATAACTAAATTTGAATTAGGGAGTGTCACATTCTTAGAAAATGAATTTTCAAAGTAAGGTGAAATAGGAAAAGACTCATTTTTATGTAAGGCTCATGATCAAAGCGATTTCATTTTATGAAATCAAAAAAGGGGACTCCATTCGACTGGGTAAAATTTAGACAGCTTAAAATTCATTTAAGATTAATTTAGATTACAACTTAGTGGGAGCTTACTTATTGTATATGACCAAGTGGAATAATGAGGATAATGATAAATATGTATCTCATGAACCCTATTTACACATAAGTAACTATATTATAATTCCCATTATTATTTTAAAATATAAGAAGAAATCTATATAATTATTCGCAATAAGATGGTGAACTAAGAAATATAAATAAGGCTTCTACAAGTCCTACTAAATGATAATGGATGAAAGAAATGAAGGATAAAATGACTTATATTAACACAAATAAAGTATTGTACTCGGTCAATATCCCTAATAATAGAAAAAACTATTAGGGACAAATAGGTTCTCAAAATGAAGTGAAAGGCTAATAATTGCATTGAAAGATATAACTGGTAGCTAAACAATATAGACAATAAGGGGGAATTGAATATGGAAAAACATTCTCACTAATTATAAGATTTATTTCAATATGAATAATCTTGGTTACAGTAGTGAGCATAGATCTTGATTACATCAAGTGAATGTAAAGGGTGATTTTCTTAATATAAAATTAGAAGAAGAAATCTATATAAAATAACTTGTAGGTTTCACTAAGACATGCGAAGAGCATAAAATGTATCAATTGTAAAAATCAATTTATGATATGAAGCATTCCTTAAGATAATGGTGCATTCATTTTTATAGTGTAATTACTTTGTATGATTTTCAAATGAATAATAAAGACCAAGTTGTAAAAACTAAAACATCTAAAGATAATTTTGCAATTTTATTTATGTTTTGATTACTTATAATACCATTAATTTTATTAAGCAAATAAAAAATTATTTTTCAAATGAATTTGAGAACAAATATATGGGTGAAGTTTTGTACATTTTTGGATTAAATATTAAGATCATTAAAAAAATATTATTATCACTTTTATAAGTTAATTAAAAATTTCTTGAACTATTTTGTATATAAGATTACAAGCCAAGTAATAATCTTATTACTAAAGATAAAGGTCATAGTCAAAAATTTTATCCAACAACACCATAGAAAGGGAACAAATAAAGAAAAGTACAATTAAAAGTTTCATAGATGTAATGAGATATAGGAGTTTAGATTTTTATCGTATTGTCAGGTATGGTAAGCAAACTCTAAACAAAATGCACTCAATTATAACATGAAGAATACCTGGATGCTATAATTCTTGTACTTGTTTGTAATGTACTCTTATAAATTGGTTTATACTGAATTGTGGCCAGATCAAGCAATAATACAATTCCTTTTAATTTTCGTCAGATAAATTAGAAAATAGTAAAAAGAATATTGAAGTGTTTAAAAAGTTGTTATTGATTACACATTGTGTTATCAAGATAATGACATAAATATATAATATTAAACAAATATAGGATGGGGATAAGATTTCAATAAGAGAAAATTACCTCTATATTTGTTTTCTTAGTCAATAATGGTGCAGTATTATAAAGTAGTAAGAAACTCATACATTGCTTTATCAATAATGAAAGTTAAATTCATAGCATTTTCAATTGCAAGATAAGAAGCATTTTGGTTCAAACTTTTCTTACTTCATTTGGGACTAATTAAAAGCAAGTGAGAGTCGAAACCCAACCTTTCTTTAACTATTGTTCACTTTCTGCCCCATCCGTCTCCACTATTGTTACCATTCCGGTGGCCCTCTATTGCAGTCCACCCAGGTTGGCTGTGCAGGGCACCCATGGATTACAGCTTTTCCCAATGCCCAGACGTTTCCCACAAGGCTACTTAGCTTCCGGCGACTATAGGTCCCACTACTAAGAAAATCCGCACAAAGGAATGCGATGAGGACCCACCACCTCAACCCAACTCCCCACCTCCCGAGCGACCTAGTTACAGGGCAACAGTCTCCAACCCCCCAGCAGTTTGACCTATTGACGACCCAGTCGAAATTGAGGAAGGGGATATTACCAATGTTATGAATACCGTACCGGGTTAAGTACCAGATTGACCTCTGGAACGGAACTGTACCGGTACCAGGTACCGTTTCGGATTTTTTTTAAAATTTATAAAATAGTCTCTAAAATTTTTAAAAATTGCAAAATAATTCATATTGATATATTATACAGCTGTACTGTATACTTTACTAGTTTACTATTTATATCAACCATGCTTTAAAAAATCTTAATAATAAATAATAATGACAATTAATTTGAAATAACAATAATTTTTAAATATT
>JANKYE010000225.1:37306810-37328917 GCA_032467995.1 Erythroxylum dillonii
TTTTGTAAAATTAAATATCTAAATCTAAATTCTTATAAGAATATTCAACAAAATACTAAGAAATATAATATTCACGTCCTTATAATTTAAAAAAAAATCATACCCTTATAAGTCATTTTACACGTCAATAGTTAATTCTAAATAGCTAATTTTATCAAATATCTTTAATAAACAACTAATGTTATCCTCTGATCAAATTAGTTGAGTTAATTAGCTAATAACTAATACAATCCGTTGTTTGTTATTAAACAAGGCCATAGGCACATATGCAAATAGATGAAAGATCACAACAATTTTAAGTGATTAGGAATTCACTTTCATTTGTTTCATATACAAATACAAGCAGTTAAAAATGAAACCAATTCATTAAGCTAAATCTAAAGTCCTATTTGGTATTCAACATATTACATTAGTTATTAGTTGATTCTATCAGTAATTAATTAATAGCGAATTATATTAGTTTATTTGATCAATGAATAACATCAATTATTTATATAAGATGTTTATAAAATTAGCCATTTAATATTAATCGTTTATGTGTAAAATGACTTATGAGAACATGACTTTAAAAAAAGAATTTATAAAGACATGAGTATTATATACTAGTATTTTTTTAATATTCTCATAAGAATTTATATTTTAGATATTTAATTTTACAAAAATTAAGTTTATAACTATAAGAAAAACACATAGAACATATGATGATGATGATGATGATGATAGTAATAATTATTATTATTACCAGTACTACTTTCTTTCTCCATATTAATCAAGTTGAAGTTCATTTTTTTTAATATATTAACTTATTATCTCAAGTTGAAGTTTAGGGTACTAGTGTTTGGTCAAGGGAAAACAATAATAAAATATAACAGCTTAAGTAATTTGTAATAACTTTTAGGCATAATTGTCTTCTCGACCGTTGGAAATTAAAATTACTGGTCCAAAATTTTAAAATTATATTAATATAAACATAATAACAAGGGTTAATTACTAAAATAAACTTAAATATTTGTCAATTTTTTAATTATAGCCCGAACTTTAAAAAGTAACAATAAGATGTTCAAACTTTCAATTTTCTTCAATTCTAGTCTGATATTATATATTATTCTCCCAATGTCCTCAGCCATTTATTTTTTGTTATTTCTTTTAATGCCACAAAATACTCTCGCACATTGTAGCGTACTACATAAGTACTAAGTTCTTTGTTTTTAGTTTGTTCTCTTGATGTTATTAGTCTAAGGGCGTTGGAGCTGTGTAATCTGAAAATCGAAGGGTGAAGGCGTCAAGAGAACAAATTGAAAACGAAGGAAAAAAACTGAAATCAAAATATAAGGTCGTCGAAGCTGCATAATCTGATTTAGGTCATTTTTAAACAACAACGTCATTGTAATTATGTAATTAAATAACGACGTTTCATTAACCTTCATTTGTTGTGTGTAATTTTGGCTTACATGTATTACTAGTTAAGGTTTCTGCAACACTTGGCAAGCCTTATCAGTAAATTTAACGGAAACACTAATATTACGTTATAATTAAAAAAATTGAAAGCTTGAACATTTTATTGCCACATTTTAAAGTTCGGGCTAGAATTGAAAAAATTGAAAGTTTGAATATTTTATTGTTACTTTTTAAAGTTCAAGTTATAACTGAACAAAGTTTGAACTTTTTTTTTTGTAATTAACCCTAATAACAATAAAAACAACTTTATAATATTTTATATTTGGATAACAACTTTTGCAATATCATTTTTTTTAATAAATTTTTATTACTGCCAAAAATTTTAATTTTTAATCAATTTAGACTTTAAAATTTTGTTGTCAATATAAAGCAAGGAATTGTAATATGTAATTCCTAATTTTCGTTCTTCAAATAAATGGAGAGGTCGATTGGTATTATTCTTAGAAATTTGAAAACGAAACAGTAGTTGCTACACATCTCTATCACTATATCTCTCTTTTCCACTCCATTCTCTATTAAATTTAGACTCAAATTTGCCTTTCCTTTCAAATTTCACACGTCCCCTTTTAAGAAAATTGCCCTTACTTCCACCATTGTGGGCGTCCCTGGCGCAGCTTTCAACTTAAGAGTTTCTCCGTGTTAAAGTTAAAGTCCAAGTCAACAAATGTGCTTAAATTAATGTTTTATATTAAATAAAACATTAAGCTTAAATTAAGATTTGAGGAAGTTAATGTGTGATGTGTAATAAGTAAGATAATAAAAAATAAAACCCTATCAAAGTATCTAATCTCTTTCTCAACAAATATTTTTCACATATTTAATGCCAACTACTTATTAATCACATTAGTCAATATTTATATGTTATTTGTAATAACTAGCTTTGTTGATTGGTAAGCTAATCATATTTTATTCTTAAAATAGGTTAGATTAATATTAGTCTCAATACAACAAAAAATTAGTACTATATTATAAATAAGACTGCGTATTATTAAACCTCTTTAGATTTTACATCCAAACAAAATTTTTATTCAGCGTTGTTGTACAATAAAAAACTAATAGAATTTTTTTATATCCATCAAAATTGATTTTAGAAGAGGAAATATAAAGTGAGTTATAAAGTATATTTTTTAATTTGTTATGCCATTTAAGAATATATGTTTTTATGATTTGGGAAAGTAAGTCATTGTAAAAGAAATATAAGTTAATAATATTTAAAATAAATTTTACTGATATGCGCAATCTGAAAAAGTACAATAACTGTTTCTTCAAAATCAAAATTTTGTCGGGTAAAATATACGAAAATTTTGAAAAAGTATAGTAATAAGTAACCGTTTCTTTAAAATCAAAATTTTGTCATTTCTATGAAAGGTAAAATGTAGGTGAAGTTCACATTTAATGGTACTAGGGTTTTTTAAGATAAAAATTGGGGGAAAAAAAAAAAGAAAAACCTTGTAAGGGTTATGGCGTGTATCGCAATTTAGAGGGTGTATATGGAAATTAGAAATTGACCGAATCTCCAAGTGGAGATTACCTTGCACCAAGAAATATAAGAAAAAGGAGAGAACATATTCATGACATGTATCTGAAAATTGAGGATGAGTGCGGTGCGTGTTGGAAGGAGTGGTGGGACTGTGGATATTACTTGTTAGAATCTCGAAGAGAAGAGAAGAAAAGGCGCCTATAAATAAACGGTGACGTCTTTGGAGTGTAGGAGACGGTGGGAGAAATAGTAGTAGTAGTAGTAACGGCGCATGTATAAACAATATATATAATATACTAATCAATACGCAACGTTTGAATTGGGAATGGGTCCGGATAAGCTTGATATTTTACAAATGAATAGGCCCCACTAATAATAGTAATTTTTCTTTTATTTTATTATTTAGGGAAAAAAGGAATAGTAATAGGGTAGGGGCAGTTAGGTAGAGGAATAGGGTAGACCGGACATCTGCCTTTCCCTTAAAACATGTTTTGTCTTTTTTCCTTATCATTAATTAACTCAAAAAAAAAACATTTAATGAGTTGTTTTGTAATTGTAACTAAAAAAGAGAAAGACTGGTTATACTATAACTCCTTTCTTTTATTTTAATACGAGATAGATAGAGAAAATAGTAGTAGTAGGAGAGAAGGAGAAGCTTATGCTTATGCCCCCCCTTTGATGTGTGAGTGAGTGGTGCTCTTTCTTTCCCCGTCCTTTCTTCTCTCCTCTCCTCTTTGTCTGCCCCTCAAAGACTAAGTTAATACTTACTTCTTCGTCGTCTTCTTCTTCTTCACTAAGGTTTGTTCAACCTCAACCTTAACCTCAACTTTAACACTCCCTTTCTGTCCTTCGTTTTTGTACTTTTGATTTAATCAACACGCAAAACATACTTGAAGCAGATCTGTTCCTCTTCCTTTCTCTTCGTTGGCCGTGTGACTGAGTTTCGTCCTATTTTCTTGGTTAACTTTTCAAAGTTTTGTTTATACTTTGAAACAAAAATTGGGTCTGGTCAAATGTCGACTCTCAGTCTCTTCCGCTTTAAGCTTTGTTCATTTCATACCTATCTTATGGATTGATAACCCAAAGGGTTTCCTATTTTTCGCTTTGTTTTCCTTAATTCATAACTCTTCATCTCCTTCCTCAAATCTCACATTCTTAAATGATCACGCGATGACAACAGATATTTAATTAGGTTTCCTTCTCTCTGGCTCAGTCCTTACTCCTTAATATTGTCAAAAGTCTGTTCATTTCACTATCTGCTGCTTTGGTTGTTTACTGTTTTGGCCCGTTCTCTTTCTCAACTGATTAAATTGTATTGAGATTTAGCTTTGGAAAATTTTGCTTGTACTACTACTGTTCCCTTTTCCCCTCTCTCTCTCTCTCTCTCTCTCTCATTATTCTATGCAAGCATACGATCCCCTTTGTCAAAGATTTGATATCTCTTTGTCTTGGGTATTGTTGTCTCAAACCCTTACTGCCTTTTGGGCTGCTTCCACATAAAATAATGCTAAAAGCTTCACCATCGGCTGTGGGTTTTGGTTAATTTGTGCTTTGCTTGCTTGATCAATCCAAACCCAGATGCTTCGGTTTCCCTCGTTCGTTCTCCATCTCACATAAAATAACGTTCAAGGAGAATCGGATTGCAATCATCTGCTTCTGTGTTCTAATTCATTCCTCAATATTATAACCTTTTTTTGACGATTTTAACATGACCGTTGCAGGAAAAATGAGATGAAGATCCGCTTGAAGGTTGGTTGATCTTGTCTTCTGCCATCGGTAAATAGATAATCGGTAAAAACTTGGGCTTGCTGGCAACTAGATGGAAGTTATGTACGTGTTGTTTGCGACTTTGGTGGCGTTTGATTGAAGTAGTAGAGGTGAGAGAGTTGAGAACGGTATAGTTGTCGTGTACATAACTTTATATATGCTGAAGGCTAAGAAATTAAAGAAAAGAAGACCCAGTAGTTGTGAAAGTGGCGGTGCTGGTGGTAGTAGTAGAACTGAAGAAGCTTGTGACTGTTGGAGAAACAACAGCGCAAGAAGACAGAAGCTTCGCATCAGATGTTATCCATTGAAAACCCTCCAGTACCAGATCCTTCACGTACTCGCAATTTTCCACATCTGAATGGTAGTTGTAGTGATGAGACTGATCAGAGGTTTTCTTCTTCTCCCAACAAGCTTCTTTTGCCAGAGCTAGATCTGCCCAGCCCATCCGTCGATCTTCCCAATTTCTCCATAAGGTAGTCAATTACTCCTCATCTCCTTAGCTAGTTCGGGGTTGTTTTGCGCTGGCTAGCAACTGAGCTTTCGTTTTGTTTTCTTGTCCATCCACCTATGACACACTAACATCTTTCTCTTTTTTGTGTGTTTGTCACAATGATCTCAGAGTCGTCTAGTCTGTTTTTTGGGTTGTTATTTTGGGTCAGATCCAGTATGTGTTTCACCTTGCCTTATGAACCTGTGGCTCTGAGCAGTTCGACATGGGGCCGTATTCAAGATAACACTCTTATGTTATCTATTCTTTGCTGCTTTTCCTTCGGATGGCACCCAAGCACCTTCTTCTTCTTCTTCTTCTTCTTGTTTACTGTTGTTGTTGTATGTATACTTGTGATCTTGATCAATGATTTCATTTGCTCTTGCCTTAGTTGATCAATATTGCTTGTGATTTCATGCTGTTTCAGGTTAACAATCCATCTGTCCATGATCTTCCCCCCCTTCACTAGATTATCGGAATTCTATTGTCGCAAAAGTACTGTTTGTTTACGCACTAATATGGAGTTTCATAAAATCAAATATTGGTTCTCTTGCTCAAAAGAATCTGTTTATTGGTGATTTCAATTCTGTTCCCTACTCCTTTTCATGTATCTTAGCTCAAATCTTGGGTGATGGCTTATAGTTTATGCCTTTTGTCGCTGATCATTCTTAAATCACTTGAAGATTAATCCTTTTATGGTGTTCTGCAGGCATTATGTATTTACATCACGGAGCAAGGATATCAAGAAGAATTGGCCTTTTTCTCCAAAAAACCTGCAACTTTGTCTCAAGCATGGTGTGAAAGATGTATTGCCACCATTTCAGCATCTTGATACTGTAAGAGATCAATCATCCAAGATTTGTGCTGTTGAAATTGATTCCGTTAATGCCCACAAGACGAACAATTTTGGTAAGGAGCCTTCAAGACAAGAAACTCATGGAACGCTAGATTCGTGCTACGATGCTCAAGTAAGCAATAAGCTTGCAGAAAGTTGCTTAGACATAAATTCATGCAGATCTGGGGAGGAAAATTTCCCTTCTTCAACAACCACAGTGTCTCAATGCGAGATAGAGTCAGTTCCCGGTAACAGGCACTCTAGTACATTGCTACAAACTGGAAGTTTGTCGAAAGCTTCAGTTGAAGTCGAAGCCGCAGATCTTCCTGTGACCCACAAAGCCCAAAGCAGCAACCGACCATCGGGTAAGAAGTGCAGACTGATTGTGAAATTTGGTGGCAACTCTGATCGTAGCTCGTCAGAAGATATTGTTTCCAACTGTACTGCAGCATCAGAAGCAATGGCTTCCAAAGTTTGCCCTGTTTGCAAAACTTTCTCGTTCTCATCAAACACCACATTGAATGCTCACATTGATCAATGCCTTTCTGTGGAGCAAGCACCTAAGGGTGCAACCAATTCTAAGCTCACTAGACATAGATTCAAGCCCAGGAAAACAAAGTTGATGGTGGATATTTATGCTACAGCACAGCAATGCACACTGGAAGAGCTTGATCGAAGAAATGGTAGAACCGGAGCCAAAGATTCAAACTTGCCTACCCTGGATGCCCAGAACATTGAGACCTCTAGTCAAGTGAGGAAATATCGGTTGTCTCAAGTATATTCGCAAGATGTAGGTGATGTAGGTCCGGTGTATATTGATGCAAATGGTACAAAACTTAGGATCTTATCCAAGTCTAACGATCCAGAACTGGCTTCAAAAGTAGGAAAGGCTGCTGAAGCTAGAAAACTTTTGAGGGGAGTCAAAAGAAGCAAATATGTTCCCAAGAAAATGAAGAAGCACCTTGCTCAGAAATATCAGAAGTATCTGAAACTTGCTCCACAAAGCAAAAGGATTCTCTTGGACAAGAAAGCCCATGGTTGTCAGGTACTGCGTGCTTATTTGCTTGTATCTATATGTGCTTGAAGCCTTGAACCTCCCTCCTAAGTCATCTAACATCTTCTCCTTATCTATCATTTATTCATTTTTTAGAGCACAGAATTTTGAACTTACGATAAACTGACTATACCTATTTCTTAAATGCAATTGTGAACCATATTGTGAACCATGGTTGGTCTATCTCATTGATAGTATGCACTTCCCACTACCAGAGATTTTGAACTTTTCTTATTTTACATATCTTATAGTACTTGCATGCATTGCTGCAAAATTTGTTCAAACAGATTTTTGGACGTGAAGAACAACGCAAAAGGGGGGATAAAAGTTGCAATGAAGAACAACAAATGCCAAAGCAATCAGAGTCCAGTGATTCTGGGACCTTGAGGCCATGGGTTTGCTCCAAAAGAAGAGGATTTACAAAAAGAGTGAGAAGGGAAGATGGTCATCAACCCACGAAGTGCAAATGGCATCTGCCTCAAGACTTATTGGTTGAGAACGAAAATTCATTTGGGGAGAATCCTCTTTCTGAAAACGGTCATATTCGGAAATTTACAAATCTGTCTGAGAACTTAATATCTTCTTCTGGAAAAAATGAGAGAATGGAGCAGATATCCCATGATGCCCAAGTTAGTGACGTAGGGATAGGGAAGAAGACTTTTGGGAGGAAAAGAGTCGGTAATCTCTTTATTGGAGGCAAGTCCAATGATGTTGATGTATCTTTTCCGCTGACGAAGCGAAATGCCAGTCAGTTAAGCAAGGATGTCACGTTTAACAGCGAGTGTTGTCTGCCAATTCATCCACACACTACCAGAAGGTATGTATCGAATGATAAGAAAATTGGCACTTTGGAGGATATAATAGATTGTTCCAATACCTTTCTTACTCCCATCTCAAAGGATTTACATGCAATTGTAAATAAAACAATGAAATTTTCATTTTGTAGGAACAACGTGAAGGCTGTGAACAGCCCATCAGCTGTTAGTGATGATAGACCTAATAAAATAAAGAAATGTTCAACCCTTGAGAAATCTCGAGTGCTTTCCATGGTGGAAAGAGATAAAGAAGCATTGGCTTCGCATTCCGAGGTTGATCAACCACTCACTTTGATACGTGGCAGTACTAAAAATCAGTTGGAAAGAGAAGAAAGAACAAGTGATATGGATCCCAGGAGAAGCAGTGTTCTGGAAGCTAGAGAGAAAAGAGGACTCCTTTGTGCTTTTCAAACCAAGGAAGTCATTGCCATGGAAAGTTCAAAATCTGCGTCTTGTTATAGCAACGGTGAAGCGGAGAATATTGACTCTTCAGATAAATGTGATGCTGGATTTGAAAAAAAAACTGAGTTCCAAGAATCTGCTAGGACAGAGATGGATGTCAATGTGGAGGATGCTGGTAGTGGAGCATGTAGCAAGGATTTTGAGAGAAGTGGTAGAAATCTGAATATATTTTTGGGTACAACACTTTACAAGCTCAGTGACTCTTCGGAAGCTCCAGAAAACTCTCTTCAATCTATTCAAGATTACAGACGGCTTTTATGTGAAGTGGAAGTACCGGCAGCTCCAACTGGTCCAGCTTTAGTGGATGATCGAGAGATGTTTTCTGCTAATGGAGTTCACCAAGACATGATGAAGCAAACTGCAGAAATAGGTCTGGAGTTAGATTCTGAAGTTGGCGATGGAAACCCATTTCTTGGGGTTGATCCAATACCGATTCCAGGACCACCGGGGTCTTTTTTGCCAAGCCCCAGGAATATGGGTTCAGAAGATTTCCAAGGTAACTCATCATTGACCACAAGTATGGTTCAGTCTTCTCCGGATCAACATGATATGCTCGATGGAGATCCATCAGATTCCCCTATATCAGCTGCGGCTAGCATCTCTAACTCCACTGCAGGTAGATCCGACTTGAATTACTGTGAACCTTCATCACCTGCAGAACCATATTCCAATCAGGACAAGATCTACTTATGCTCAACAGCTGCTACGACTGTAAATTCAGTGGAAAATGCAGGTGCATTTGCAGCAAATACACGACTGGAGAGAGCTACTTTGGATGGAAAATATTTGAAAACTGAGAGGAATCCCGGTGAAAAGGTATATCTGATTTCCAATACTGAGCAACCATGCTGTTGCCAAAAGAAAGAGATATTTGCACAGGGTGTTCCTTTAGATAGTCATGAATCACAACTACTAAGGCGTAGGAAAATTGCTACTAGAAAAGTCTCGGCTATGGGAAAGCAAACTAGTTGCAATTCTGAGCCACGACCTGGTGATTTCAATGTGAAACCTCCTCTAAACTGTTGGCCAACTTCCGGATCTGAAAAGGATGCCAACCCAGTTATTAAGCCCCCTGCTGCTTCTCTTCCTTCCAAAGACTCCACAGGTGGTGAAGTAAGGTTCTTGGCCCGGAGTGATCGTCATTCTTCAAGTCCATCTGCTTCCAATCCCATACTCAGGTTGATGGGAAAGAATTTAATGGTGGTCAACAAAGATGAGGATGCTTCCATGCCTCTTGAGCAGGTTCGGCCAGATATTGATAAAACCTCTCAATCTCCAACACATTCCAGAGTTTGTTCGGTCAATATTCAGAATCAAGATCCTTACCTTTTCCATCACATGATCTCTCAAGTATCTGCCATTTCCCGTCAAGATCCACACAGCATGATGGGACAAAGTTTTGATGCTGGATTGTCAAGTAGTATCAGAAGCCATCAAGTTCCTGCTTGTCTGCCAGCTGGTATGTCGGAAGGCCCACGTGCAGATAGTGATTTCATGGTGTTGAAGGAGCCGTACAAGTACAACATTGATCACAATTTTCTAAACCGAGAGAATAGACTAAGCAATGAACGTAACGCATCATCCAGATATCTAGAGAAAAATCTCTCACATTCATCTGCCCCTCCTATAAAAGAAGTGATCATCATTAATGATGTCCCCGGAGGTGAAAATATAGTGAACACTAACGTTATAATGGGCAACGATGGATGGAGGGGGCATCACGTTGATTCATCTTCGATCCCAGTTCCAGCAGCTTCTAGTTATACCCCAAATCGCTTACATCCTTGGTATCAGTCTCAAGGACAAACATATCTTGAAAAGTCGTATATAGTGTGCAATCCCAACTTTCGTCCCAGGCTATTCAACTCAACTCCTGTTACATGGGTTTGTAGTTCAGAAGGTCCAGCTGTTTTACAGCGGAATCCTTTTGTGTCTGCATCGTCCTCAACCGGTCATCTAAGTTCTGAAGCACTTTACTACTCTCAAAGCTATTCGTAATGTCTGGGTATGCTTAAGCTTGGATGGGCAAGTGCATGAATGTCTATTGATTGTGCTGTGAAACTTACTCTTTTCTTATAGATAACTTACCTATGAGTCACTTTAGGTTGAAAAATTACATGGAAAAATAATGACAAATGGCAGTTTGAGGGATATCTGACAAAGTTTATATTTATTTCTAATGTTAGTAAAGGCTAAGGCCAAAGCTTATGCAGATTTTAGGCTTCTGTTTAGAAAGAATCGCAGCCAAAGATGAGATATATGTGTAAGCAGCCGTAAATAACAGCAGAAGAGGTGGGGACTTGGCTGAAAAAATTATGAGATACAATGTTCCATCACCAAATTAATGCAAGAAATTTGGGTTTACGCTTGGTATTTTAACTGATACGGCATTTGAGGTATAAACAAAAGAAATACAGAGTGCCAGTTACTTGCGACAAAGCCAAAACCTAGTAATTCAATGGTTTCATGTATGAATATGATATATATGGTTAGGGTAGCTTGTTACTTATTTTAAGGATCGAAAAAAGTTGGTGGGGTTCATTGCATAATAATGTGATACAGCAATGAGAATTGCATGGTGACTGGTGACCTTGATAATGACTCGCCATATGCTCACACAGTGCACACACTCCTTATGGTATGATATGGTACGACAAGAATGTCTCCTCATACAATAAATAGACGGCACTGTTTTACTTTTATTTATTTATTGGTTGTTTCCATCTTCGAAGAGGTTACTTACTTTTAATATAAAATATAAGGTCGATGATAGATGAAGGCCGTCAATTATTGCATGCGCATCAGGTACGGGTGGGCATAGGCATGCACACGAAGTGAACAATGTTGTGGAAGGACCGGACCTCTCGTTATAATCTGTAACAAATTAGTTGCATAGAACGTGGGACGGTAGAAGAAAACAACGAAGATAGCACAGAGGACAGTGAAAATGAGATCTTTACCTGACAGGCAGTTGATACTGTTGATTTTGTTTCGATAATGTAAGATTGTTAGGGTAAGTACATAATGGAAATGAATCGTCACGTCGTTGTGGGTTTACACTTAACCAGAATAAACTATGTAAACACCGGTTATGTCAACGAAAAGGAGTATCAAGTTGGTGACGGTGATGGTGATGGTGACGGTGGTGGGTCACTTACGACAGACGCTCTAGTATATAATGCAAGTGCAGTATTATTTATGTATAATTAGGATTAGGAGATAGTGTCAGAACTCAATCAAGAAACGAAAGCTGCTCACATTCACAGGATACAAAATTCACCTAATTATTAGAATCCATGCACACGCAGCATACACGATACATGCACACGTACTTACGTAACGTAGAGATCTATATAATTGGCTCTATACTCTTCACGTGTACTGATATACGTAGGCATATATACACACGATAACGTTGTGGGTGCTTTAGCTATGTAAGTTGGTTGGTACTTGGTCTTGCATGAATTTTAGTGGTACTGGTAGTTCTTCACTCACCGACAATTCTGTCTCCTTCTTAAATGGTTGGCTTGTGTCTCGCATGAAAATATAGGTAAAGGAAAAAAGGAAGGTGGGAATGGGATTCAATATATTTTGAATTTCAAATGTAAATAAATACTTCAGGACAAAAGTCAATATCTAGACGAGATTACATTAGTTTACGGGGGTGGTTGTCCTAGAAATCAGGAGCGCCGCTTCTTCTTCGGCCATTAAGGACATTTCTTTTACTCTCTTTCTTATATCAAAGCCATTACCAGTGTCCCATAATCAAGTTTTATATATAAGTTTAACAAAACTCATGTTCATAATAAATATGATCGTTTCAGTTCATCATATTTTGCTTCTCATCCTCGCCAGCTTAGATAGCGTTTCTTCAGCAGCTAAGATTTGAGACTGGTTGTGACGGAGCACAACTGTCTTGATGCTTAAACCCTTCCACGTTGTCAAAATGCCCACCTCTCAGCAACAACTGTGCTCTTGTCTCCAGTAAAGCAACCTTCAATAGTGTCACATCTTGCCACACTTACTCGTGCACTCTTTGATGCCCTCGTACCCTCTTCTTTGAATAGAGTGATTCATGGCATCGGTGTTGTATTTTGGACACAAAATACTTCTCCACTTCCTCCAACACTTTGGCTAGTACAAAGGCTGAATTACATCTTGGGAAGTTCATGAAGGCTAACTGCTGGAGGGAGGGCTATTAGGGTGCAGTTGACGCGGTGAGACAAATTGGTAATTCACTGATAAGCTATGACCATCAATAGACGTCATCATTTCTTGTCTTTGCTTTCAAGTCTGATGCCCCATTTGTACATAAAGGAAATAGCAAACCACCTTTCCTTCTTACAGAAGCTTCAGCTAAATGGTGGAACCAAATCCAACACCCAGCCTGCATGTTTTCTCTTCGTGCTAAATCCTAGTTTAACAAGGAAAAGGGTCGAATCTTCTTCACTGTGTGATGTTAATGCACATCCAGAGCAGCAGGCAAAGGCAGCACTCAAAAACTTGGTCCATTTTTGAAATCTATTTCCGACGACAGTCAAGTTCTTAGCTGTTGTTACCAGTAGAGTTGTTGAAATTGGTACTGTGAGCAAACCAAGTGCATTTTCGAGGCAAGAAGGTTCTTTGTCTCATTCTTTTTGCAATACAATGAGACAAAAGCGTAGAAGCTTCATCTAAAAGGGATTAGTGTTACAGTGATGCTCATCTGTTGCACTAATCTACCAGAAGGCAGAGCATTCTTCCAGTGAAACTTGATTCACAATTTCAAATAATGAGGATGGAATAGTTGCAAGCTCAGAAAGAAATGGTCCTACAACCCACAAACCAAAATTCAACCTTCTCAATTTCTCATCAAGCTCATTAAGAAACTCTTAAACTCCTGGCTCGCGTACTCCTTTTCTTTCTCCCTCTCATTAAAATCATTGCATCAGACAAAGGCAATGGTGGCAAGTACATTATATCAAAGTTCACCACTTTGGTTAGTCTGGTAGTAATAATCACATGGGAACCACCAGTATTCGTTGGAATAAAATCATTTAGGTCCTTTCTTTCCCACTTCCCTCTCTCTCTATTTCTAGATTGTCAATTATAAGATGATATTGCTTGCCACGGAACAACTCTCTTGAATGCCTCAAATTCTTGCCCTTCAAAGCTTCGAATTCACCTATTTCCTTCTCAATATTGGCACTGATATCCAACCTCAGATTGAGTGACACCTGAAATATCGAGCTTCACCACCAACACACATAACCATCTTCTATCTCTGGGAATACCTATAATCAAACTCAAGTGCAAGTTCCATCTTTCCTAGAATACCATTTATGTTAATCACACTGTTACCCAGGATCCTCCAATTGCCACCTTTTGATTTCTTGTATTTGGATCTTTCCAAAGAATTCTTTGCCATAATTGGTTAAACTCAGGCCTCTAAAGTTAGTTCTTTGTACTATCCTCCCAGCTCTTAGTTAATAAATCTTCCTCTGCTGCTAAGTGTCTCACTTTCCTAAGACCCTCAGATTTTCCACTAGCTTCTCCTTTAAGGGAAGTTGTGGAACAATTCTGTAAAAGACTATGGCAGTATCTGAAAAAAGTAGTTTTAATCTCCATAATCCCCTTCTCTCTTCCAACAAAATATCTATTTCACCAGAATGGAAGTTCCTCAAATCCTTCTACCATTTCAGCCACAGTTTTCCTACCGAGCTTAGTGTTGGAAGCTTGATGAGCTCCAAATAAATTCTTACTAAAATTTTTTTCTTGCAAGAGCTACGGCTCTTTTTACTTCTCACGTTTCTCTCACTTTTTTGTAATATACTACTACACTTTCCTTTTATTCACCCGAGGAACTCTCAGTACAAAAGTGGACTAGCCTTTATATAAAGGCATGAATAATCTGACATTAGGGGAGGGAGCATCAACTACAAAAGTGGACTAGCTCCAAAATGAAGAAACATGTGTTTTATCCTCCAAAGTTGACAAATCAAACTTTACTACTCCTATAACTCTTACCTATTAATTAACTACAACTTTTAGCTAATAAGCAATTATTTAGAACCATACATTTGAAACTACACATGTAAAAGAAAAAGAGAGTTTGACTTCTAACACTCCCCTTCAAACTTGACTTTTTATGCCAATCATTTCTCTCAATCTACGAAACACTTCTTTGTTTAATGGTTTTGTAAAAATGTCTGCCAGTTGATCTTCTGTTCTGCAAAATACTAATTTCACAATTTTGTTTTTTACCTATTGCAGCTAATCTTGCCTTGTATTTCTTCACTTTTCATTCTTGGTTGATCTTTGTCTTGTACACCCACTTGACTCCAATTGGTTTATTTCCTTTTGGAAGACTGGTCAATTCCCATGTATCACTTTTTTGGATAGCACCAATTTCTTCATTCATTGCTTTTTCCCATTTTTTTGTCTCTAGCGGCTTCTTTATATGTTACCAAATCACATACGACCATCAAACAAAACAACAAATAGTCAAATGTATCTATTCGTTCTATAGTATCATAAAGATCACTTAAATTTCTTGTTTTAATTGGTGCTCCCCCTGAATTGTTGATGCTGCTACTACTTGGTGTTGATAATATCGATGCAGGTGTTGGTGGTGGACTTTGTGGGGGAAAATGATTATCTTGTTGTTCTTATACATCTAGGTCATCATCATCTTTATCATCAAAAAATATTCCTTGAATGTTCTTTTCTTCTTTGCGCCATCTCCAGTTGTCTGCTTCATCGAACTTAACATCTCTTGAGATGATCACCTTCTTGGTTAAAGGGTTGTACAATTTATATGCTTTACTCCAGTTGTCGTAGCCAATAAAAATGCATTTCTCCCCTTTATCATCCAATTTCTTTCTTTTTTGGTCAAGAATATGGGCATATTCAATGCACTCAAAAATCCTGACATGTCCAACACCTGATTTGTTTCCACTCCACGCTTCATTCGGTGTCATGAATTTTACACTTATTTTTTAGACACCGATTTAGCAAATAAACTGCACATACCACGGCTTCAACCCACAAATTCTTTGGTAGGTGCTTTTCCTTCAACATGCTTCTTGCCATATCAAGAATTGTGCAGTTCTTCCTTTTTGCCACGCCTTTTTGTTGAGGTGTATATCTTGTTATTAGCTGATGAATAATTCCATGATCTCTACAGAAATTCTCGAACAACTTTGAGGTGTACTCGCCTCCTCTATCAGATCTGAGTATCTTTAGATACTGTCCACTTTGCTTCTCGGTCATTGCTTTGAACTCTTTAAACTTATCAAGAGCCTCTGATTTTTCTTTCAACATATACACCCAACATTTTCTACTAAAATCATCAATAAAAGTTAAATAGTACCTATTTCTTCCAACTGATGGTACATCAAATGGACCAGCAATATCTGTGTGGACAATCTCTAGCGACCTTTTGGCTCTCCATGATTTTCCAGTTTCAAATTGTTGTCTATGTTGCTTTCCTTTGACGGAGGCTTCACACAACTGCTTTAGTTGATCAACTTCTGGTAATCCATTCACCACCTTCGACTTTGATAATAATTTTAGTCCGGTAAAATTGAGATAACCGAATCTCAAATGCCACAACCAGGATTCATCTTTGATGACTGACTTCATGTAATTTATCAGCTCATTTTGTACGTCAAGTGTGAAGAGACGATTCTTTGTTATCTTTATTCTTACTATCAATTCTCCCTTCTGATTCCGAATGGTGTGATATCCATTTTTCAATAATATAACGTATTTCTTTTCTAAGAATTGACCGAGACTGATGATGTTATTTTTTAATGTAGGCACATAATAGGTATCAGTAATAAATGTCTTTTCTCCATTTTTCAAGATACTTGTAGTTTTAACTTTGACTCTGATCAGAATCTTTGTTGAATTACCGAATGTAACTTCAGCACGAATTGTCTCATCTATGTTTGTGAACAACTCTTTTTGTCCACACATATGGTTGCTAGCACCAGTGTCAAGATACCAAACATTATTATTGTTTTGCTCATTGAATGGTAAAGAGAGAAGCATAACATCATTATCTTTCTTGTCTTCTGCGGTTGCAAATTGACTTCTTTCTTGTACCTCAGGATTTAATCTGCATTTATAACTAAAATGACCATATTTATTGCAATTATAACACTGCACTTGAGGTTTATATCTTCTTTGTTGAAATTTGTCTCGTCCTCTGTCTCTATAACCTCTTCCACGACCATATGTTAGATTTCCTTCATTTGTATTTTGTCTTTCAAAAAATTGTCTACCATGCCCACGTCCGCCTTGATTGTTCCATCGACCACGTCCCCTTTGGTAGCCACCTTGACTTCCTCTGTCCTGTTTCTGGCTACTACTTGCCTGATTTTTATCGACTGATAATTTGCTTTGCAAAATTTTCTTCAAGTCGCCAGTATCATCATTTCGGTTCATTCTTGCTCATGTGCTTGGAGAGAATCAACGAGTTCATCAATCGAAAGTTTTGACAGATCTTTCGATTCTTCAATAGCAACAACGATGTAATCAAACTTGCGTGTATGGGAACACAAAAGCTTTTTCATTACACAAACATCGTCTAGAGTTTCACCATTTCTTTTCATTTCATTAGCCACCGTTTTCAAACGAGTGACATAATCGCCAATATTTTCTAAACTTTGCATTTTTAGCATCTCAAACTCAGCTCCGAGTGATTGAAGACACACCTTTTTAGCTTTATCTACTTTTTGGAAAGATTTCTGCAGAATCTCCCATGCCTCTTGTGAAGTCTTTGCATCTGAAATTTTATCGAACGTGGGTTCATCAACATCTTGAAATATAAAGAACAATGCCTTCTTATCTTTCTTTCAATTTTCTTTCAATGTCTTTTTCTCAACATTTGACAAGGCTGCTTCGGCAACTTCATCTACAGGCTCAGTATATCCATCATCGACAATATCCCACAAATCATGAGAACCAAGCATCACTCTCATCTGGATGCTCCAATTCCTATAATTTGTCTTCATCAATTTTGAAACTTAAGGTTGGATCAAGTTGGCCATTGCTTCACCAATTCACGAACAAACGAACCTTGGTTGTGATACTACTTGTTGGAAGCTTGACGAGCTCCAAATAAATTCTTACAAGATTTTTTTCTTGCAAGAGCTACGACTCTTTTTACTTTTCACATTTCTCTCACTTTTTTGTAATATACTGCTACACTTTCCTTTTATTCACCTTAGGAACTCTTAGTACAAAAGTGTACTAGCCTTTATATAAAGGCATGCATAAACTGACATTAGGGGGAGGGAGCATTAAATGAAGGAACATCTATCTTAAACTCAAAAGTTGACAAATCAAACTTTACTACTCTTGTAACTCTTACCTATTAAGTAACTACAACTCTTAACTAATAAGCAATTATTTAAAACCATACATTTGGAGCTACACATGTAAAAGAGAAAGAGAGTTTGACTTCTAACACTTAGCTCTTAATAGACCTACAACTTTGGTTACACAGTTTCTCTAGTTACACTCATTAGCTTCCAGCTTAAACTCAAGAAGATTTTATCAGTTCATCAATAGCTTCTTTGCACTATTTATCAAGTGAACTACAATTGAGATGTCCTATGACCTCGATCGTGCCCATATCGAAGAAGAGATGGTAAGAAGTTCTTCTTTTGGGAAAAGAATCTAATTTTCTATAAGCTCAGGTGGTTGATAAAGGTTAAGTCCGTCACCACTACAACTCCGTAAGTGACAGAAGTTATAATTCTGTCTGCTATTTCGTGGCTGTGATCATCCACGTACTTAGCTTGGTCAGCAATAAAGCAAGCAATCCCCTAGAGCTCAGGCTTTGACTTAAGCCACTTTCAAAATCGCATAAGATTACGATTATTGCCATGGAAGCCAATGTAAACGTGACAGATCCTAAGTTTGGTGTTGGAAGCAAGGGAAAAAGTTCCCTTGACGGATGGAGGGAACATGAAAAGAGAATGAGTTACGCAGAAGAATAGGATCTGATACTGATACACAGGTGACAAACTTGAGTTTTGCTTCAGTCAAATCATCATAATATTCATATTGGTCTACTAGGGAGTGTAAGAGCTACTTGGAATGTCATTTGATTGTGAACCTGTATACGATGAGATTATGATGAGATTAAGTAAGTAAACTAATAACTTACTTAAATTTATCCCATTTGTAAACCAATAAAAAAGAATAAGATTTTCTGTTCTCGTTAACCTATTCTTCTAAGTCCCCACATAAACATGTAGATAAAATAATACGAAATAGAGTAAAATCAGAGTAACCGAAATAGAAGATTTATTGAAAATAAAAGGCCAGCTCTTAAGAAAATTTAATTACTTTATATATTATTATTATTATATTACTAAAACAATTAATTAGATGACCCATTCTTTCCCAGGTTGGGCTGTGACCCACGTTGGCACTCCAAAACTTTCTCTCCGTTCGACATGAGCCCATACTCTCCCTGTCTCTCTCTTTGTCTCTCTCTGTGTCTGTTGCTAGTCTAGTCTATGTTGTCTTCGTCTTGCCCTCCTTACCAGCGATAATTGATATTGGAAGATTAATTTATGCAAAATTATATTCACATGAATCCAAATTAATAGTCGGCCTATTCTATTAATTACTTACTTAGGTTTTCTCCTCAATTCTGCATCAATCATATCGTCATCCATCGTCATTCGCCTCTCCCTCTCTGTTGCTTCTTGATTTCCAAGGTTGCTTTCATTTGATCTGTTTGCTTATCCACCTTTTTCCACAAGGTACGTCCAGTCTCTCTCTATCCCCCAATTTCGTCATTTCCGCTCGTCGCTTGTTCTAAATTTCTGATCAACGACTCTTCCTCCCTCTCGAGTTCGCAAGGGTTCTGTATGCTTACTAATATACGATTATGACTCCAATATAGCGCGGTTAATCTCCTCTTCTTCCAGAATTTTACTTCACTTTTTGGGCATGAGGGCTCCTGGAGTGATTGCTGTTATTCTTGATCTCTGATCTTACACCTATAGAATTACCACCACCAAGACCCACCCACCCCCAAAAAAATTTTTTGGATATAGGAAATACTATTTTAAAAAAATAACATATGGATCTCGGAAGTGAATGTTCTGCACATGAATCCGTGGAAGATAATGAGTTAGCTACACCCCCTGAATATAGTATATCAAATCTTGATGAAGAAGATGAAGATGTTGATGGTGAGGAGGGCTCCAACAACAAGGTTAAGGCCAATAATGGGCCATGCTCAATCGAAATTCATGGTGATGGAAATGCTTGCATCAATAGTTCTAAACAGGGTATACATTTTAAAGGAGGCCTGGAAAGTGAGCATGTCGGGAATTCTGGAGATTTGTCTCCTTTAACTGCTAAATCTCCTGCTGCTGGCTCACCTCCTGCTACTAAAGGCTATGGGCTGAAGAAATGGAGAAGAATTAAGAGAGGTGTTGTCAAGGATGTTGCTGTCAGTGTAGATAACAGTAAAAATTTGAAGCGGCCTAGTTCTGCCAATCCTGCGAAACCAACTGATTTAACTTCATCTGAAATCAAGCAAAACAGTGAGGGTTCTGTTCGATCAGTCAATGTCTTAAAGAATGTGGCTTTTCCTGATGGGTTTCTGAACTATGGATCTAGTTTTGATTCTAGATTTGCTGTTGGGTCTGCTTTTATGGCTGGCACAGATTCTGACAACAGTGAGGACCGATGCAGTAAATCTTCAACCGCGACCAGTGCGCCCAGGGGAAGGTATGAGCTTCCTGCAGCTTTGGGTTATGTGCGGGAGAGGAATAGGTTCAAGAGTTTGTCTGGGAAGGGAATAGCTAGTTCATCTCAACGTGCTCAACAGGTGAAGGTACGGGTTGAAGGCTGTAAGAAACCAAGAGGAGAAAGGGTCAAATTCGAGAAGGAAAACTCCCATTCTAGCTTGGAATCTGACTCTAGAAGCTCCAACTTTGTCTTAATGCAGGGAGCTTCTTCTGTAACCAGTAACGGAAAGCAAGTTGGAATGCCAGCTAATTCTGATGGAGAAAATAGTGATGAAGCCCATGCAGATGACCGGCAGTTTAGTGAGGAGGTTCAAGCTGGTTATCAAGAAGAGAATGCTGGTAAGGTAGAAGATCTGTCACATGATGATTTGGCAGCTGGCTCATCTTGGGAGGGTAAGGAAGATAAAGATAACATGACAAACAATCAGTCCTCAACAAATCTGGATCCTTTGACTGATTCTATACTAGCCCTCCAATCTGTTCAAGAGGCTCTTGGAAGTGGTAAGATAATTCTGGAATCTGCTTTGCTCTATAAATGTCTATATACATGTGTGTGTGCACGTGCGTGTGTACGTGTCTCCGTGTGTGTTTGTATCTAATGTTACTGGTTGGAAGTGACTCTTTACTCTTCCTTTTACAATTGTTAGTGCTAGTCTCCTATTTTTATAATGGTTAAAATATCCATTTTGTTGATGTCAAAAATATATAAATCTCATGCATAGCCATCTTGTTGTTCATATAACAGCATGTTGAAAATTAAATTTGGATTCCTTCAAAAGAATAGGGATTGCATAACCATCTTTTTCCAGTACAAGCTCAGCAGACTTGCATTTGAGTGCTAATATTTTGTCTTCTCAATTTATCCCATTTCAAATCATAATATTCTAATCCTAGAAATGTTACGGTATACGAGCTTTACATGAAAAAGATATGGTGTATCTTGGTGGTCATGTATTCCCCGTTTATGTATGTGAGGGTGAATGATTTGGTGAACAGAGGGGAACTTGATGTATGGAGTATATTTTGAATGTAATTAATGGGAAGCACCAATGAAGCATTGGTGGAAGAATGGAGAATGATTCTACAAACTATGTATGATTATATATGATGCTTCAAGTTTGCTCTAAGGCAAATCTGTAGGTTTTAGCGTAAAAGTGTTTTGAAAATTAGTTCCACCCAATAAATGAGTAAAAGTTGTGAAAGAGTGTATCTTGCATAACATTCACAACTTAGTGGTAGAAAGGCTAGCAAAATTTCTTTTCCCCTTCCAGGAGTGAAGCATTCTTGGGCATACTTAAGAATTGTGGATGTGCAGTTTGTTTCTTCATAATAATATGTGGTTCAAGTCTAAAAGCTGGCAAAAGTTAGTGAATAACATTCTTATGAAAAGAAATGCTTTGATACCATTGGAAGCCTCTTGAAGGAGAAAAGTTCTCCTAATCAGGTTACACTTGAATGATGGATGAAGATGGAAACCCTAGAGCTTGGATTGAGTCTTGGCATGTTTAGTATCTTTTATCGCTTCACGTTGGAGAAACTTTTCATGAAGTTAAACATTTCCTATTCGGGACTTCTGTTGATGGTCAATTAGTCCAAGTTAAGACCATAATCTAGTCTTGCAATGAGCAACCAATTTTGTCATTTGTAATTAGCTTGTTGTGGAATGGTGCAGTATGTTTAAATTCAGTTCATGGCTTTGAAATGCATGGGGACTAGTTGAAGTAATGATAATGAGCATCCCAATAGTGCCAGGCTCATCACCATTACTTTAATTAAGATGTTGAATAATTACTTCATCTTTTCAGTAGGAAGTTTTGTTTGTGAAAAAATTTTAAAAAATATTTTCTAAGATTGAAACTAAGAGTAGTGTATAAACCAATGCTTCCATAGATTCGTTCTTGGTTGGCTGATAGGAAACTCGATAGAGATTGTATAGCTATTAGTGTATTGATAGGAAAAATAGGAAATAACAACTGGAGCAAGCTCC
>JANKYE010000225.1:37329017-37347961 GCA_032467995.1 Erythroxylum dillonii
ATGGGTTTAGTGGGCTATACTAGCATTAGCAGACTGATCAGCACTAGCATGCTGATCATTAGAAGGAATGCTAACATTGGCAATTTGTGGAAAGTTGTTTACATGCTTTATCATTTTGACATGTTTACATATTCCTAGTGTATGAGGCATATTATGTTCCATCTTAATTATTACTGATTGCTCATCGACATTCTGTGCCATCTTGGAGTATTATTAGAATTAATAGAACAACTTATAATGATAAATGTAGTAAACCTTTTAAATTTTAAGACTATGAATAAAAGATAGAAGCTACCGATTTTAACATATTCTCCTTGCCTTTTTATGTTGTTGTGATTATTTTCAACTATTATATCTTGAATTTTTACTGATTAAATGACAAACCATGAGACTTCTTTAAATGTACGAGCTTGATAATGAAGGAGAATAATTTGAAAATGAAGGTAACTTATTTAGCAAATATTGATTGATTACCTGCAGACAAAATTTGTTGAACTTAAATGATTTCTGGCTTCAAACTAAATGTAAGTAGATATATACTCAATGGCTGTATCTGTTGTTCTACAACATTAACTAATATAGCAATGACACAGAAAACATTGGAAACAATGAAGCTGATATCCACTTGGAAAAGCACATATCTTTTGACTTGATATCACTGAGACAGTATTAACCACGGAAATAACTTTGGCATCTGAAAAATTAGGTTTGCTTGATTATGTTTCATAAGGAAACGAGCCATCTTTAAACTAATTCTGTAATAGAAATACACACCTATATGCATTATGTAGTTTTTTCTATTTGAATATATCCAATAAAGTTTTGAAATGGATTCAGTCATTAAATATTGTTAGAAGTATATTATGTCTAAACTTAATCCAGTGTGGCAGAAGATAATATTTTATAACATATGCATGTCTTCATACAATTGGTTGATATTGTGTTTATATGGTGTGTTTTATGTGGCAAAAGATGGGTGACTCTTTTCTTTTTCTCTTTGTTTATATAGATTTATTATTGAAATCAACCTCACAATAGCATTTCCTCTTTCCATTGCGTCCATATTTTTTCCTTGAAACATTAAAAATTTGAAATAATCGTAATATTAGCTACTTGTGAATCACTTGGCTAGGTCTTGAATCATCTTCTATTCTTTTCTTTTGTGCTGCTATTGTAAGAACATGATGTTAATGTTCTGATATGTTTGTCCTTTTAGTCGTGTACTGATCGTAGTCTGTTTCTTCCAATTCAGGATTATTTCATGATAAATTGATTTTGCCTCTCTTCTGCGATCTTTGATCCGTGGTGGTATTTTACTTGCTTGGAAACTATGATTGGATGTAGAAGTTTGACAATAGATATCTAATCTTGCAGAGATTCAAAAGTTAGGAGAGATCGGAAAGATCAATACTGCATCAGCAGATTTTGTTCCTGCATGCGAAGGAATCGATGAATCAGGTTTATCTGATCAGCTTGAATCTCAAAGTACCAGAAAATTAACTTCCTTGGAATCTGAGGTGTTGTATTTGAGACAGAGTGCGATGCATTTGGAAAGCAGACTGGAGGAGGCGAGGACTAAACTGAAGCTGAATGAGTCAGGGGTTGGTCCAGAAGCTATGTCGAACCATGGCGTTTCACTTAATGTGGAATCGGGGAATACTGTAGAACTGGGGCAGATGAACTGTAAGGAGCTTGAGATGGAAATTGATGACCTTTTGATGCAAAAAATTCAGGGTAAGGTTGAGTACGTGGCCCTAGCATGCACTATAGAGAAGTTGAGAATTGATGCGAGTAATCATTTTAGGCTGCAGAAAGAACAACGGCAGATGGTGGAGAGCGAGCAAGCAAAGGAAAAAAACCTTCTCCAAGGAGAAGAAAGTAAGGAAAATGTTCTAAGGAAACAAGCTGAGGAATTAGAAAAATATAAGGGAGATGTGTTAGGGACTGAGGAGGTGCTGAAGATGCAAAAGGGAGTATGTAAGGTTACTTCATGCTTTTTCGTCCAGTTGATTTTATTTGTCCTGGTGTTTGAGCTATTAGTCTTGCAGTTGTCATCACGCTCCAGTGGTGTTGTACCAACTTAAGTATGAGAAGAAAGTTTGTTTTTGTGTAGTTCCAACGTTTGTAGACATAAGATTTTCCATTTCTTGGTGGGTGTATTAAGGTGGTGGCAGTTGGTTCAATTTTTAAAGGCTTTTGTATATACATTGCAAGATATTTATTCTAGGATTTCTACAGAGAAGAGCGTCTTGATATGACAAAATTGGTCCTTAGTTATATTCCCATCTGCTTGACCAGCTGGATTGATTATCAATTTTCATAAAACAGCAATAGTTATATCCCCATTTGCTTGCTTGACTACCTGGATTGAATATCAACTTTATTAAAACTGCGATAAGCTAGGATTACTGACGTTGCTTTGTGCTTGAACTGGTTTCATTTACATCCTGGTTCACTAGCTTTGTGGTGCTGCATTCTGAACATTTTTAAGCAGACATAATCCACTGCCACGGCCACGGCCAACTGATCTATGGTCGAATTTATGTTGGAGAATTTTTTCATTATAGGCTTCTGTCCACCGGCGTTCTTCGGAACTGCAACACCTTCCTGCCTTACTTTGAGTGGAGTTACGAGATTAAATATCCATCTCAAAAATGCATGATTAAGGTAAAGCACCATCCACATTAGATTTGAGGCTAACCAATTTCATAAGCATTATACCCAGTTATTAAACCACACCCTGACAGTTTGATCGTCTGTTGTGGTAAAAAGGATAAAGAGAATGAGAAAGGGATAAAGCTTTTTCTTAAACTTCGATACAACTTGAACATGAAGTGGCCATGGCAATAATCAATGGGTGCAATCTTACAAGCACAAAATCCGAGCATTAAATTGAGTTGTCAAAGGAAGAGAAGTCCAAGCTAACAAACTACTATACTACTTACATGAAGATGTAGCGTCATAGACAGTACATTACAAGAGAGTAAAATAGAGAATAATAATAATAATAAGAAGAAGAAGAAGAAATTAGAAGAACTTGGGGTCATAGCCATTGCTGGTGGTAGCCAAGATGTAGTAGGCAACGATGTGACCAATGGATCCCCAAGCAAGGACATCAACGATGTTGAAGCCAACAGGATCGTTGGATTTGAGAAGGCTCACATATTCCTTCGCACGAACATCTCCAGCCTCGTAGTGGGTAACACCATTCTGCTCAGGCAAGCCTTGTTTAGCCACGTTCTCTCTCTGGAAGTTGAAGAAGACGAACCTACCCAGAAAGAGAGACAGACCGGTGCTAAGGGTGATGACCAATGAAGGGTTAAGCTCCGCTTTGACGGCAAAGCTCCGGTTAGTCCTAGGGGTGGAGATGCTGTAGGTTTTGGGCCTGGAAATGGAAGGAAGAGGACGGAGGCCTTGGAAGGAGAGGTTGGACGGGGAAAGATTGAGATTGTTGTTATGGAAGGTGGGAGTAGTTAAGAACATGGTCGAGGTTGCCATTTGGAAGATAGATGTTCGCTTGCAGTTGCCGCTGATACGTTTGATATTGAGAAATCAAGACGAAGAGATGAGAGGAGACTGAATATGGAGAAAAACTAAAGGAGGTAGAGTGCTAAGTGTGAGGATGAAATTATACCAGAAAGATTTTTGGCATCTTACTTGGCTTCCTTTCATTGGCTCTTTATGGATCACAGATCGATCTGGCTCCAAGTGGCATTTTATGCAGACTCAATGTCCTTGAGCCAGAAGTTTTACCCAAGGATCCGTGGCGCAATGGTAGCGCGTCTGACTCCAGATCAGAAGGTTGCGTGTTCGATTCACGTCGGGTTCAATCCCCACCAACTAATGGGTTTTTTTTTTTATTTTGTTAAAATTAAACGTGACCTGATAATTAGAGCTTGGAATTGGCAAAAAAGCTTCGAGGACATGAGATCATAAGCTATCTCAATCTCTTTGACTCAAAACCAGTCATTACAATCTCTCTCAATTTTAGATTATAAAATAGGCAATCATTGGTGATATCAAATGGACCATCGATTGCCTTGAGTCTGAAATAGAAATATGAACAAATTTGAGGTTTGTCCATTCCCGTATTGTTCATCTTCCTTCAGAATCGTTAATCTGAACATGACAAACTCAAACACTCCCGTTTCCAGAATGTTAACAAAGCTACACTGAAAATAGAGGAAAGAACTTACAAGCATCTTGGCACAGCAAACAACATTCCCTCAAATCTCTTACATTCTTGTTTGATACAAACTACAGTCACAGGAAAAG
Source organism: Erythroxylum dillonii (assembly GCA_032467995.1). Lineage (NCBI taxonomy): Eukaryota > Viridiplantae > Streptophyta > Magnoliopsida > Malpighiales > Erythroxylaceae > Erythroxylum > Erythroxylum dillonii. The sequence goes on from JANKYE010000225.1 coordinate 37,333,293, forward strand.
CCAAGGTTCTCTAAAACATTGTAGCAGTTACTGCTAAAACAAAATATAGGGGGCAGAATAGTTGGATGAAAATCCAATTTCATGTCAAATACATACAAACGTGCAGATAAATGATGGAATAATATTGTCCCTCAAATTTCAGGCATCAATGATTTAATTCTGAAAGGAGAGGCAGCAACTCAATTAGCAAGCTGAGCTTCAGTTGCCTAAGTGACAGTACCACTAGAAAGTTCTTTTGTTTATCCTGCTCTTGAAAAGATTAAATACAATCGTGAAGAATTAAGTTAATAAAGTTGATATATTCTGCCTTCAAAATAACTTAGATAACAGCAGCACAGTGAACCCACACAAGAGTGTTAACAGCATGGAAGGATCACAGATGATGCAATCACTACTTGCGTAATCTGGAGATGCTGAGGGAGGGCAGGCAAGCCCCTCCTTTCCTTCCTTGCATTCACTAGCAAAAAGTCCAGGTGGGTATTTTCCGTACAAGTTTATGTAACTGAACATAGTTGACGCACAATCATTTGTCAAGTCATTCAAAACTTCTGTATATGGGCAGGCAAATTCCTTAAATGTTGAACAACATCGATCAGGAGGGTATTCAGGTCCTTTGCATTGACTTGTTATGATTGTATAGTTCAGAAACTCAAAGTTCACAGGACAAGCTGCATATGTGGAACAAGATGACATTATCATGGGATGACGTGCATGAACTGGTAAAACATAAAATTGTAAAGATGATCTAATCAATGGAAATGAAAGTTGACTTCATTTCAAGAGGTGAGAGCATTGATGAATAGGCCAATCATTAGATACCATTATTCGTTGGAAAACAAGGAATAACTAGATGCGAATGATAATGATATAAAAGCTCTCATTTTTCTTACCAAAAGTTCAACACCAAAATCTATAAGCATATCAACGGCTAAAGCTAATCCAACGTATATAAGAGCATTCCAGGATTCAAAGGCCGAGGAGTTTCTGGCAGAATTAAAATGCAGAGACTAAATCAATTTGTTGAACCACACGTCAATAATGAATTGTTGTGACAAAAAATGGTCAATATGATGTAGAAACTGAATCTGGCATTGAAAAGGAAGATATTTCCTTATCTATTTCAAAAGGGTTTAGCTTATAGGCATGTACAGGTTGTATATAATGCAGAAATCAATAGCAATTGAGTTGTCCCAGAAGAAGAAAACTATCCTACAGTAGTATTTCTGATTCAAATTTCGTGGTAACAAATTTCTTACAAAGACAACAAATTTGCATCATAGAAAATAGTGAATAATCATCACAAGTTTTGAAAGGTCAAAACTTGTACATTTCAGTAGAGCATTTCATAAAAACTGAGGATGACCGTCATTTCCTTTCTTAGGGCAGTGAAAGCAGTTTCTATGCGGAAACTCATGCCCATTGGTGAAAACTGTAATGATATAAGAGTTTGTGGTTCAATTGATTGATTGTGGATATTGTTCCCCAACATCTTTCGTGGAGTTTTCTCAGGTTGCATGTTATCACACATTGCGCAAGGTCAAATAAACACGAAAATTTTGTTAACAAAGTTCATTAAGAATATATATATATAGACAATAATTGATTTTGTTGATGGCAAGATCTTAGAACACCGATCAGGACCAACAATCTTGACAAGGAAACATGGGTGGAGTACAATTCGTTATTCAGTTATGAGGCCTGAGTACAAAAAGGTCCCTACTATATTTACAGCTGTTGGTTGCTTCTGCTCAAAATGCCTATTTGTAGCTTTGAGCATAGCAGTTCTAATCCTGGAAGAGATGGTCTTGCATCTCTTTCTAATCTTTTGTTTTCCAAGTGCAAGAGGAAGTTGGCGGATGGAGCATGTAGTAAAGCTTTGACATGAATAAGATTCACCAAAAAGGAAAGGTAAATAATTGATAATACATACACGTTATCATTCTCAAACACGATCTACTGAGTTAAGGGCAAAAAAAAAAAAAAGGACTATGAAGCACTCAGATCACAAGACGAGGCTTTTAGATGAAATTCCAGGAAATCAATTCTCCAAAGTAAGTAAATTGTGAGGAAAATAGAGAAATAAAAACCTTTCTTAGCCTGCAGAAGATTCCTGCCAGTAGAAGCATGAGAGTGAAAGACATTATCTGGATCCAAGTCAACCAACGGAGACACATAGCGTCAGTTGATGTGACAAAGGAGATTGATCTAACAACATCAGTTGAAAAAGACAAACGCACACTACCTGAAATGAAACTGGAAGCAAAAGAATGGGAAAGGATACCCATGAAGAGAAAGAGAAAGGCGACTGCTTTACACTGCATCTCCGGCGCCTTTTGTTTCTGAGAAGGAATCTGAGTCTCTAAACTTGTTTGATCCTTTTAGGTTCTATAGGTTTCTGGGTGACTTAGTTAAGTGCAAAGATTGGAGATTTAAGAAACTAGAAATGAAAAACTAATATGGAAGGAAATGATGGAAAGAGGAGAAGAAGCAGACAGATGCCTAAGTTGGTGACAGCAAATTACGCGCAAATAGCAGTTGGGTCACCACTCACCATATCCCATTTTTCTCTTCACAGCTAACGCCTTCTTTGTTTATTAAAATTCTTTATTTCGGAACCTTTGGGTCAAGACTAAGTCTCGACAGACGACAGGCTCCAAGGCCTAGGTGATGCTGTCTTCTTCAAATAAAACAGTTTGTTGTATGACCCCTCCATAGCTGCTTTGTGAACTTACATTTTTTTATTTCAGACGTGTTACGATATTTCCAATTAAAAAAATTAGTTAAGTCAGTTGTAAAATGACATGAAACAATGAGTAAATCTGCTTCTGTAAAACGACAACTTTAAGAATAACTTGGAAATTGAAGAAATTGATACACACTAAAAGTATATAACTGAGGCATGTCATGTGCAGTAATTGCAAAATGAATGCATCGTCTGCTGGAAAATTGGAACGTAAGAAGACAAAGAAACACAAATTTTCATTAAATGTAAGCACAGCAACGTATATAATATAAAAACAACTCTGTTTCCCTTTTCCACAACTCCTTTTATAAACATTTATTGATTTATGTATTAGAATAATTGCTTGACAGTTGAAGTTTAGGTCAGGCTCCCCACAGACTGTCCACAAGCAAACTGACAAACATATCATAAAGAACGGAACTTAAGATAGCGCAGACACACTAATTGGGACTAAAATGCATTAGGTTACGTCTTTCTTTAGCTCGCTCAATATGTTTATACAAATAAACCATACTTCTTACTCTTTATCACACCATTCTTATCAATTACCAAAACTGTTGCCCGCCTGCTTTAATACAGCAACAGCCTTGTAGTCCAGACTCCAGACTACCTAAATAAACATATGAAATGCAAATTCCCCCTAACTCTGTTGTTCCCTTAGTATGGGAAAGGAAACTCTCAACAACCCTCCTTCAAACACAAGAGACGGGAAAGGAAACTCTCAATAACCCTCCTTCAAACACAAGATAAACACACTTTATATAGAAACCAAGTTATAACTAGCGCCCCGATGGCAGTTGGCGGCATAGGCCGACATCAGCACCTGTGGCATGGGAATGTCTGATCAGAGACACATCTAACGAGCTCTGAAAGCCCACTAGGCATCCAAATACATCACCCCCTTGTCTTGGCCCTCTTCATGCCAAGGCTGTTGTGGAAGGGGGAGAGGGAGCCTGACATTGGAGAACCCTCCTCACGAAGTGTACCATTCAGCATTGCTAGCTCCCTCAGTTGATGCTTCTTGTAGAAATCCTGGGATTCGTCCTAACATTAAAGGTACCAAATTTTCATTCCTACATTGTAAATTACGATAGATCCAATCAGAGAACGCAAATGCAACTTACCACAGGCTTCAGTAAGTCTTCAAGTATCTCACGTGCTTGCATTAATCGAACGTCCACTATTTCAACGGGCAATTCTGCTTCAACTAGGATATGCAGAGGTTCATTTAGATGCTCATACCCCGGTTTCCCCCTCATCATTTCTTCCTTCAAGAAATTAAAACAAGTATCGTTTAATTTATTACAAACTATATAAATATGGTTTTAATAACTAAAAGAAATTGATAACCAAATCAAACTCAAACAAACATGCAAATGCCAGCTATCTGGGATAGAAATCCTTCAAGCACGTAGCAAATGCTTTCAGAGCCAAATCAATCAAAACAAGAAAAGAATTATAACATATGTAAGACTAAAACATGAAGGAAAACCCTTCTCACCCTAGCTGGATCCTTGATGCTGCCACGCCCTCTAATAAGAACACGGCACTCAGCACTAGCTTCCACCCGCTTAAGAGAGTTTCCCCTAGGGCCAATAAGGCGGCCAACAAAGTTATACTGTGGCAAGAGCTTGATGTTAGGGTAGACAAGATAGCTAATATATATATACTGATGTAGGGGTGTAGAAAGATGGTCGTCCATACATTAGGATATTTGCCGACAGGAATGTCTACCCTGATGGTTCTCTTAACAATAAGACCAGATGAGCTACCTTGAGAATTAAGCCAGTTTTGTGCTGATGAGGTCGGTATTAAACCTGGCATCTGCATAGCATAATACTAACTGGGTCAAAAAGAAAAAAAGACAACTTTGTACTGCTTTTCAGATGAGAACTAAATGGCCAATTAACCCCCGAAAGTAGCTCAAGAGAGTTCCTAGGAAACTCCACAGCTTCCTTGGAGAAGCACAAGAGAGTGTTTCAGACACATTATATCAGGAAGAAGGCAACAAAATAAAAAGGCCCAAGGTGCACTTCGGTGAAAATGAAATTTTAAGACAAATTTTTTTTTTTTAATGATTGGAGCAATCACTAAGAATACATAAGAAGCTGAACACAGATCCAAGGTTGCTAGCGGAGTATGCTACATGCAGAAAACATTCATTAAAAAAAAAAATTGTCCGCTTTAGATAAGACATCTGACTAACTGCTCATTAAGTGAAGCGTAGAAATGGAACAAAAAGCATACACCAGCAAATCTTTCTTGGCAGTCCTACAACTTAAATTTCATGTCAGAATCCTGCACAAGAGTAATTACAGTTACAGTAGAAGTAAGGATTTGAATAATCCATTATGTTTCTTTATATTGTTATGAAAGCCAATGTTCATGCTTTATTGCGCTGCCCATCCACGGAATTCAGAATATAAGGACTGGAGAATCATTTCATGAGAAGGGAGTTCTGGGACATTATGCATTTTTTATAAGCTTTTGGCAGCTCAATGATGTTAGTCTCACACTTGTACCAGCTGTAATGATACAAGTCCAAAATTGAAACTACACACTCAAACAAAAGTCATAGGTTAGCATAAAATGGAAACATTTTGTCAGTAATGCTTCTAGACAATAGAATAACTAGATGGAGAAAAGAAGGTTATGTTAATAGTTAGTATCCATACTTCTGATTGAAACCGTGATGCCCATCTATTTGAATCAGCTCCTCCATTTGTATATATTCCTCCTGAGGGTAGAGGGCTACCATGTTCAAGCCCACTTTGACCTAAAACTGATGCATTCCCCAACAGTGTAGTTACACGCAATATTTCTGCTCCAAAAATGTCAATTTTCAAGACAAGATGTACCAGTTAGCAGTAGTTAACAGATTAGTTAGCAGTCACCAGAAAATGGACAGACATGACCGACGTTAACTGAGTTAGTTAAAAAAATTGATGCTTTTCCAAAAATAAGTTCAACTTTCAGAAGAACCTGGTCAAAGATGAAAGGTCAATGATCATGTTCCAGACCTACTCTATTACAAGCATAAACAAATATATGGTATAGATTAAGACAATATGACTATTAAAGTTACTGTTTCACCAAGGGTACTCCAAGTTGCCAAGGAAGAGAAGTCTAATAACACCGTGTATCAACCAACTTAAAAATCAGGATTACGTGTATTAACCAACAAAGACAAAAATACCAGAGTCAAAATGAACGTTCCTTGAAAAGACAATAGTTGGCAGGAAGATTACTACAAAAGACTCATATATCGATTAACACCTTTGCCTTTGATGCCATCTGAACATGACTATTCTGCTACCTATATAAGCTATAAAGAAACCCTAATGATAACCTATTAACAGTACAAAGATTATAACAGTCGAAGTCTTTTAGATGTTACATCACTAAAATAAGACTACTTGATCATTTATCATATAAGGAAGAGCAAATGGCAATGCAAGAGCTTTCCTATTTGTAACTTCCACCATAATAATTTGCATGATTCAAAACTTGGAAGTAGAGCAATTGTCTTCCGAGCAGCAGCTAAATGTTTACGCATGCATGTCAGAATTGACTAAGTTCCCTGATAAGATGACTGATACACATCAATTTAGTAGGGGATAACCCAATGTTATTTATGTTTATCTAAATTAGGTTTATGGGTTAAATGAAAATTTTGACCTGATACTTAGATTTAGAGTTTTAGATGAAGCTTTAAGCACCTCATGAAGGCTATATAGAATTACTCGTTAGCCCTATCACATGTTATATGGAAGTATAATGACTAGAAAACTTGACCATAACACAGCAACCTTAGCATAAGGATTAATGTTTCATAGGTGTTCACTAGAATTATCCACAGTCCTCCTCTAGTAGGTATTGCTCAGATCCCATGTTTGTCCAAGTCAATGTAAATATGCCCTAACATTAAAACTTTGATTAATACTATCTTTCGGGTGCTGAGAACTATTTGTCTGAATATTCCTAGGCTGTCCTACAAATAGGGGGAGGTTAGGGGGATGTCGCATTATAAGGGTAAGATTGAAACCTCCTTCAAATCTTTTATTGGCTATCTTAAAACTTGAGTAAATTCACAAATACCCAGAGTCCCTTTGTTAACTGGAAGGCGTTAGATTAGCAAGAATGAGCACTAACACAGTTAGCTTATGATTACAAAATGTGTAAAAACAAATACGACCACTTAAGGAGTAGCAACTATAATTTCAACAAATAAGAAACTAAACTATAATTTCAACACATAAGAAACTAAGGTTCTTATAACAACATTCATTTTTCACCCCACACAATGCTGTAGTACGTTTGGCAGGAAATATGTTCTAAATGATGAAAACTGAAATTTCACATTCATCAACCAGAGAATAGGTCATGACTATCGATCCAATTCAACAAGAAAAGAAGAATATTTACCTGAAACATGCAAACCTAAACAGTCTGGAACTAAATAAATGTGTGATGCAGAGTGATGTTTAAAACTCTAACAAAAGAGAAGCACAAAGAGGATACAAGAATGTACACGAGCTAGTGACAAAGTTTAATAACACATAATATGTGTTGCATTCGCTTGTTCTTAACCTTAATACATTAGATGCAAGGAAAAATTTAAAAAAGGAACTTTTCTAATCTAAACATGTTGCTTCAGTTTATCACTCCCCTAGCTATAACGGAGATGCAGAAATTAACTACTTTGGTGTTTAGGTTTGTAGCTGATCTACATAAAAGAAAGAGAACTGAAGAATGAAACTCACCCTGACTCAACAAGCGATATGTATGAGGGATAATAGGCATAAATGGATTGAGCTTGTTGCGCTCTGCCAATAACTCTGATATATATCTGCATGAGAGACACAGGTGATGTAAATTGACATGTAATAGCTGGTGCTACCAATACACACATGACTAACGAATTGTATGCTTAAAGAGATTGATTATCGTGATAAAAGAGAAATGTTATACATAGCAACAGGCAAAATCTTAATCAAAACAATTAAATTTTAGCTCATAAAGATCTGTAGTATCTATATTCAACCAACTACAAATGTGAAGTTGAAGAGTTAAAATCAATCAACCAATCAATCATAGAATTGAAAGAAATGAGTTCCATTAGATCAGTTTTAAGCTACAGAGTTCAAATATTGACCAACTAAAGCAGCAGCTCAAAAGTTCAATCACAGCAAAGAACAGCAATTCCCAATAATCAAATACGTGATCATGTGGCATATAATATGGTAAGACAATGAAACTAGTAATAGAAGAGGCAGAATAATTAAAAAAGAAAGAAAGAAAAGCTGATCCGATGCACATAACTGGAGGGGGAAAAATAAAGTCTTGATGCAACAGCAACAAAGTAAGACACAATCAAAATAATAGAATAGGATCATACCAAAAAGAAAAAAGAAGGAAAATAATTTTAAAAAACATAGATCCTAGTGGATAAAAGAAATGAATTACTTTTCCTGCTCGACGACGAAAGCGGAGGAGGAGGAGGAGGAGGAGGGGGAGCGGAGGCCAGAAAGGTGAGAAGAGTGGGAAGCAGAGGGAGATGGAGAGTATGCCATGTAACGGGCAGCGGACGCTGCGGCGCCGCCGGAAGCTGACATATTGGAAGTGCTCCAATTGATATCCTTGTAAAAATCCAAATGATCAGATAACATAACAACGACTACTACTAGTATTAGTACTGTTATTTAGTAGTGCTCAATCAGAGTGATACTCGGATATCATATGATATGAGAAGAGAAGAGAAGGGTTTGTTCTGTTAGCCAAGAAGACTCTGTTGTGTTTATGTGTGTGTCGATCCCGACCACTGGCTCCCTCCAAGCGTCGGTGGATCTCTCCCCCTCTCCGTTTCCCTTTTCTTTTATAACACCAACACCAACACCCACACCCACAACAACAATACCAACCAACCCTTCCTTCTATTTCACAATCACTGTTTTCAACTTTTTTTTTTTCACTTTATCTTCTTATTGAGGAAAACAAAATAATTAAGTGTATAAGGACAATATCAATTTTGGAAACGATTAAGCTTTGATTTTCCATTATTTTCAAGTCAATTTTTGAAGAACTGGTACAATTACTCTCAAAGTTAAAAATTCTCTCCTAACCCTTAGAATTTTAGGGCAATGCAACAGCCAGACGTTTGAAAATTCACGTAGGATATCTAATGAAATCCAAATCCAAAGTATTCCACAGCTCCTGACTTTCGCTGTTTGGCTGATGAAAAGAATCGTAAATTCAAAATTGTGTAAGATGGGACCATAATCCATATAGTCTACTCTTACATTAATTGATTGGTGTATTGTACATGATGACAGAAACTGGGGAGTCACGTCTACCAACTAACTCAAGAATTCTCGTCCTTAGGCCTTAGCCGCCTTAATTTAACCTATATAGCTTAGGTTTACGTGGCCTTTCTTTTTACAAGTTGGGCCGGCTGTGCTGGTAGGTTAGGGCCTATTGAGCAGTTTTCACAAAGTTGGGGGTTATAATGCAAATAAACAATTCCCTCCCAAGAAGAACAAAGAAAGTAAAAGACAGCATTACTCTGGTCTTGCTACTTTCTGTCTGGTCTTGCCACTTTCTGACCGTCCAAAAGAAAGTGGATGATCATCGTCGTCGTCGTTTAATTTTGACCGGTGCGGTTAAAGCCAAAGAAGCTTCACTTTTCTTACTGGAGTCCCAGTTAATGGAGGAGAGAGCACCTTTCAAAAATCTTCACAGCAGAGAGTACCTAGGCTAGGAAAAGAAGGTCTCCTTTCTTTCTTCTTGCAGTCTACTATGAACATGATGCCACTTCAATTTCTTATTTGTTTTTCAGCATTATCTTTCTTTTTCTTTATGGTGTAAATATTCTGAACTAGAAATTTGGCTTGAAGTAATTGATAGGTGCATTCGGTGGCTTGGAATTGCACTGGTAGGAAGCTCGGTTCTGGTTCTGTTGATTAAATTGATCGTATTTGACACATTGAACTTCATGGCCATGTAAACATCTTCTTTTTTCTTGCTTTCTTTAAACCCTTTGGTTTATTTGACTCATGGAGTTACCAAATGGCGATGCTTAGTTATAGTCTTGATGACAGCTGAGGCGGGGAAGAGAAGTTCCATATGGTGGTGTTATTGCCCACAACTTGGACCTACGGTGGTCAACCTCGTTATTATCCTTTTAACAGTTATAATGTTTAGCCATTATTATGCTTTAACGTTCATTTCTCCTATTACCAACGTATACATTATTTCTGTAACATATACGAGTCATGCATCTGCTCAATAGGGAGACCGTTATACATTATTTCTGTAACATATAGGAGTCATGTATCTGCTCAATAGGGAGACCGTTGACCACTGCTTATTTTCTCCATCTTTATTTGCTCCATTCAACTCAAGCAATTTTCTCTACATCTAAATACACACATATTTTGTCTTACACACAAATTCTACATTTATCTGCCTTCCTTTATTTTCGGAGATAGTTCCTACTCCAACTTTTGGAATGCACCGAAGTTGGTGGAAAAGGCGTTAACTTTAAAGTCATATCCTATTGTCCTGTTGTATCGTAGAGGGGGAAATTTCTATCTTAGGATAATGATTTTTCACGACTTCATGTATTTCAGGTAAACCATTCCATTTTAATTATTATTGCTACTTTTACTAATAATCTAAGTTGAAAAATTATTGTGTTGCTACCATTTGTTAGAAATTACTGTGATTTTGCTGCTGCTTATTAAATTTGGTAGAAGTCAAAATACGGTATTGTTTTTTTTCGTATTTTTTGAATATTTCTTGTGAGACATTTCTGCTTTTGAATTTAATATGTCGTTTGCAAATAAGATCAACGTAGGTTCTGCACTTACTGGTCCCCATATAAGTTTAGCTCCTATCACTATAGCTTTAAAAATTATACCGGATCTAACTAGATTAGAGCCTCTAGATGAGAGAAATTTTAAACGATGGTCTGAGAAAATTTTGTTTTGCTTTTAACAATACGAAATGGATTATGTATTGTTTCAAAAGATTCCTAGTGACAATACTGACCCTAAGATTACTAAGGATAACCGTAGTGTTAGGGGAGTGTTATTTAACCATATGATCAACCCTTTGTTTGATATCTATTGTAAGTACAAAACTGCTAAGAAAATTTGGGATGCTTTAAAAGTGAAATATGAGACAGATGATGCCAGTACTAAGAAATATGTTGTTGCTAGGTAGTTAAAATTTATCGTTGTTATTGATAAGCCTATTATGGACTAACTACATGAGTATGAAAATCTAGTTGCTAAAATCCTTGCCGAGGGTATGAACATGTGTGAGTTGTTTCAAGCTAACGTCCTTATTAAGAAACTACCTGCCTCATGGAATGAGTACAAAATCCAGTTGAGACATAAGAATAAAGACATGAAAATTTAGGAGTTGATAGCATATATAAAGATTGAGGATGCCAACTGTGCACAAGATAAGACCAAAACACTCATCCTTGTCCCTACTGTTAAGGCTAATGTGATAGAACATAGAAATGCTAATAACTTTAAGAAGAATGATGGACAAAACAGACCTTTCAACAACAAATAGGGTTAGTTTAAGTGCAAAAGGATTTATGGTGATTGTTGGTGGTGCCACAAGTCAGGTTATCTTGCTGTCAATTGTCAAGCTAGAATCAACTATAAGAAAAAAGGCCAAGGACAGAAACCGCGAAAGTTAGGGAAAGGAAACCAGACAGGGTACCAATGGGGTGACCAGAAGAGTTTTGGTAAGCCTCAAGCTAATATGGTTGAAGCTGGTAATGACGAGGAGGTCATTATTGCTATGGTGCCCGAAGTCAACCTTGCTGAAAATTTGGTCGAGTGGATCGTTGACACAGGAGCTACACGCCACATTTGTACCAACAAGGACCTGCTTAAGGAGTTGAATGATGTTGTTGATGGTGAATTCGTATACATAGGCAACTCCAGTAAAGTTCTTGTCCAAGGAGTTGGGAAGGTCACTTTCAAACTCACATTTGGGAAAGTGTTGGCATTAGAAAATGTTTTATTTGTTCATGATATATGTAGAAACTTGATTTCTGGTGCATTGCTTAACAAAGCTGGAGTTAAACTAACCTCTGATTCTGATAATCTAATTTTGAGTAAGAATGGAAACTTTGTTGGAAAAGGGTTTTGTAATGGAGGCTTATTTGTACTTGATGTTGAAATGAATGCATCTACTTCTTCTACTTATATTGTTGAGTCTTTAGACCTATGACACTCTAGACTTGGGCATGTGAATGTGAGGTCAATTAAGAGGATGTAAAGTTTAAACTTGTTACCTAACTAAATCATTAATGAAATAGAAAAATATCAAAATTGTGTTGAAGCTAAACACTCTAAGAAACCTTTTAAATCAGTGACCGAGAGAGAGTCACAATTGTTGGACTTAGTTCACACAGACTTGGGTGATTTTAAAAGAAGGCATGAGATATTATATTACCTTTTTGGATGATTGTTCTAGATTTACTAAGATTTACTTATTGAAAAATAAAGTGATGTAAAGGAAATGTTTATGAAATACAAAGCTAAGGATGATAACCAATTAGAAAGGAAAATTAAAAGATTAAGGTTTGATCGAGATGGTGAGTATAGTATTGTTTTTCTTGCTAATTTTTGTGAAAAAGTTGGTATTATTCATGAGCTTTTAGCCCCTTATACTCCTGAACAAAATGGAATAACAAAGAGAAAAATCGAATACTCAAGGACATGATGAATGCAATGTTGATTTCCTTAGGATTACCTGATTTTATGTAGAGGGAAGCTATTCTTTCAACCTGTTATGCTATAAACAGAGTTCCTCATAAGAAACTAGGTTAAACCCCGTATGAAAATTTTAAAGGTTATCTACCTAACTTGCGTTTTTTGAAAGTGTGAGGGTGTCTTGCTAAGGTTACTTTACCTGAACATAAGAGGAAGAAAATTGGGCCTAAGATCGTTGATTCAATTTTTGTAGGATATGTCCCTAATAGTGCTGCCTATAGATTTATGGTTAAGGAAAAGGGGTCTAGCACTTATGAATCAATTATAGAGTCAAGAAATGTTGTGTTCTTCGAAGATATATTTCCTATGAAAGGGAGTGTATAAGTCCCTAGACAATTTGTTCCTAATTCTTCTACCAATGATGACATAGAGGAAGAGGAAATTGTTGAACTAAGAAGAAGCAAAAAAGCTAGATTACCCACTAGTTTTGGTTCTGACTTTATTACTTCCTTTGTGGTGACAAAACTTGAGGAGATAAATGAGGTTTTTGTGGTGACTTATATTATTGAGAAAGATCCCAAAACTTATAAGGAAGTAATGAGATCTGTGGATGCTACGTTTTGGAAGGAAGCCATAGATAATTAATTAGAGTTAATAATGTCTAATAAAACTTTAGTTTTAGTTGATCTACCTCAAGGGTGTAGGCCTTTGGAGTGTAAGTGGATTTTCAAAAAGAAATTTAAACCTGAAGGAACCATTGAGAGGTTCAAGGCAAGACTTGTGATTAAAGGCTTTAAACAAAAAGAAGGATTGAACTTTTTTTATACTTACTCTCCTGTTACTAAAATTGCATCTATAAGGATGTTATTTGCTATTGCATTGTTATTTAAGCTTCATGTCCACCAAATGGATGCTAAGACAACTTTCTTAAATGGCGATTTAGATGAGGAAATTTATATAGTCCAGCTCGGGGGGTTTAGAGTGTATGGTCAAGAGCAAAAGGTGTAAGTTGGTTAAGTCTTTGTATGGACTTAAACAAGCTCCAAAACAGTTGCCTGAAAAATTTGAAAGTGAGATTTTCAAATATGGTTTCACCTCTTGTGATGCTGATTCTTGCATTTATGTGAAATATGATGCTAATGGTTGTGTAATCATAACTCTTTATGTGGATGATATGCTTATTTTTGGTACTAGTTTATCTATTGTTGATACTTCTAAGAGTTTGCTAAAGTGTTCTTTTGATATGAAAGATCTTGGACTTGTGGACTTTCTTTTGGGAATCAAAGTTGATAAAACTGACTTTGGTTTTAGGTTGAATCAAACTCATTATGTTTAGAAAATTTTGAAGAAGTTTAGCTACTATGATTTTGATCCAGTCAAAACTCCCTATGATGCTAGTGTTGCTTTAAAAAAAATCTTGGTGAAAGTGTACACCAAGCCGAGTATGATAAAATTCTTAGTAGTGTGATGTTCTTAATGAACTATTATTGTCTTGATATTGCATACTGCATGAGTAGACTTAGTAGGTATACTCATAATCCTAGTCAAGAGCATCAGAATGCATTAATTCGTTTATTAAGGTATTTGAAAGGTACTATGCATTATGGATTATCTTTTGGTGGTCATCCTCTTGTATTGAAGGGTATTCTAATGCTAACTAGGTTACGGAGAGTGATGATATACACTCTACTAATAGTTATGTTTTTACCTTGGCAAGAGCTGCAGTATCTTGGAAATCATCCAAGCAAATATGTATTGCAAGATCAACAATGAATGCTAAGTTTATGGCATTGGAGTTGGCAGGACGGGAAGCTGAGTGGCTAAAGAATCTCTTAGTTGATATCCCGTTTTAGGAAAAACCAATTCCTTCTATTTTCCTTCATTGTGATTTGTAGGCTGCCATTGATGTTACCAAGAACAAGGCATATAATGGTAAAAGTAGACATATCATATTGAGACGTAAAATTGTCTATACTTTAATTAGACATGGTGTAATTTCTTTAGATTATGTCAAGTCAGAGAGAAACTTAGTGAATCTGTTTACAAAAACTTATAGTAGAAAATTAGTTTCAGAGCATGCTAAAGGGATGGGGCTGAGCCTAATTGTGTAATTGTTAGTGTAAGTCGACTTGTGGAACTCGACTTACGCTTTTACAGTACTATAAGTCGACTTGTACATTTGCTGTAAC
>JANKYE010000225.1:37359877-37373095 GCA_032467995.1 Erythroxylum dillonii
GTAACGTCGATGGATCGACGCTCCAAATGTGTCTCTATAACAGTTACAGTAGATAAACATTATCAAATGCTCAATCAGAACCATTTAATGATGCACATGAAGCAATTGGTAATAGTGGAGTTTTTCTTTACTGGACTAGGTCTCGTGGTTTTTCCTTTCTCACACTGAGGAAGATTTCCACATAAAAATTGCTTGTGTACTTTATTTCTCACTGCTTAGTTTCTTACACTTGTGAGTTTGTTGGATGCTGTTTTTTTTTCTTTTGGTGTTGGTTGTGTTTGTTCACACAGGGAAAGGTTTATTGGTTCTGGTTACTTTGTTTCCGCTGCGTGACTGACTCCTACTTTCCTAACAAGTGGTATCAAAGCTTTTGGTTCGAGATATTTGTGGTTGTGGTGAACAATGGAAGTTGTCAACCCTAGTAGGATAGTTACTTTAAATGGCGTCAATTATGCTCTTTGGAAGGGCAAGATGGAGGATCTGCTTTATGTGAAGAATTTTCACTTACCAGTATTTGCCACTGAAAAGCCTAATGATAAATCGGATGAAGAATGGGATTTGATGCATAGACAGATGTGTGGTTTTATCAGACAGTAGGTTGACGACAATGTGTTGAATCATATTTCTGGTGAGACACATGCTCGAACTTTGTGGGAGCAGCTTGAGAAGCTATATGCTAGAAAAACTGGGAACAACAAGATGTTCTTAATAAAGCAAATGTTAGCTTTGAAGTATAGTGATGGGACTTCTATGACAGATCACTTGAATAACTTCCAGGGAATTATGAATCAGTTGTCAGCAATGGGGATTAGATTCGATGAAGAAATACAAGGTTTGTTTCTCCTTGGCTCCTTACCAGACTCTTGGGAAACTTTTAGATCTTCATTGTCAAATTCTGCTCCGGATGGTATTATCTCTATGGATCTTGCCAAGAGCAGTGTATTGAATGAAGAAATGAGAAGAAAGTCTCAGGGTTCCTCTTCGACAGATGTCTTGGTGACTACCTCTAGGGGGAGAAATAACAACCGGGATTCTCAAAATAGAGAGCAAAGTTGAAATAAATCCAAAGGCAGATACAAAGATGTTAAGTGCTTTCACTGCGATAAGAAAGGGCACTTGATGAAAAATTGTTGGAAGTTGAAGAAAGAGAAGAAAGGCAACAAAGGTAAGGAAAAAAAGAAACAGAATGACAATGAGAATTGTGTTGCTATTGCCACTGAAGAAGACCTTGTGATAGTCCTTGATGAGAGCTTAGTTGGGGTTGTTTGTGATGAATCAAGCTAGGTTGTAGATACTTGTGCTTGTTCTCATGTTACATCAAAGAAGGATTTTTTTCTCATCTTATACTCCAGGTGACTATGGAGTATTGAATATGGGAAATGAAACTATCTCTAAAATGACTGGCATTGGGACAATTATGTTGGAAACAGGTACGGGAACTTGTTTTGAACAATGATAAGCATGCACCTGATGTTCGTTTGCACTTGATATCTGTTGGTAATCTTGATGATGAGGGTTATGTGAGTACCAATAGTGGTGGTATATGAAAGCTCACTAAAGGTTCCTTGATGGTGGCTCGTGGTAGAAAGCACTCTGGCTTGTACTGGACAACAGTTTCAGTATGTACTGATAGGGTGAATGTAGTTGAGAATGACTCTTTAGTGTTATGGCAAAGGAGATTTAGCCACATTAGTGAGAAAGGATTAAAGGTGCTGGCCAAGAAGAATCTCTTATCAGATTTAAAGGGTGCTAAACTGGAGAAGTGTGAGCACTGCTTGGCTGGAAAACAACACAGAGTTTCTTTTAAGACTAATCCTCCTTCAAGAAAGACTAAGTTGCTTTAGTGGGTGCATTCAGATTTGTGTGGTCTTATGAAGACAAGGACTTTGAGGGGTGCATTGTATTTTGTTTCCTTCATTGATGACTATTCTAGGAAATTATGGGTCTATGTCTTGAAGACTAAAGACCAAGTGTTGCGTGTCTTTAAGCAGTTTCAAGCTTTTGTTGAGAGAGAGACTGGAAAGAAGCTGAAGTGCATTCACACTAACAACGGTGGTGAATACTGTGGGCCATTTGATGAATACTGCAGACAGATGGGCATTAGACACCAAAAGACTCCTCCAAAGATTCCTCAACTTAATGGCTTGGCAGAAAGGATGAACAGGACCTTGATGGAGAGAGTCATATCCATGCTTTTTGAAGCTAAGTTGCCTGATTCATTTTGGGGTAAGGCTGTATTAGCAGCTACATATGTTATTAATTTGTCTCCCACTATTGTTTTGCAGGGTGATGTTCCAAACAGGGTGTGGTATGGTAAAGACATTTCCTACAACCACTTGAGAGTGTTTGGATGCAAAGCTTTTGTGCATGTGCCTAAAGATGAGAGATCTAAGTTGGATGCCAAGACAAGACAGTGCATCTTCATTGGTTATGGCCTTGATGAGTTTGGTTATAGGTTGTATGATCCTGTTGAGAAGAAACTTGTGAAAAGTCGTGATGTTATCTTCATGAAGGATCAAACCATTGAAGATATTGATAAGGTAGTGAAGCCAAGGCATTCTAGTTTTGGCAGCCTGCTTGATCTTGATCCTATTCCTCAAATTGGTGCTTATGATGTTGCTGGACCTGATGAACATGATGATGTCCAGAATCATGTTCCTGATCAACATGTTGATATTGAAAATGTTGATGGTAATGCTGTTGTTGATGAGGTAGATGTTCATGTTCCTGAAGTTGTGGATGAGTCGGTTGTTCCACATAGAAGGTCTACTAGACAGCATGTTCCTTCTTCCCATTACTCAATTGTGTATTGGGTGTTACTCACTGATGAGGGAGAACCTGAATGTTATGAGGAAACCATTGAAGATGAGCGTAAGGATCATTGGGTTGAAGCTATGCAAGATGAGACGAAATCTTTGCATGGAAATCACACCTATAAGTTGGTGAAGTTGCCTAAGGGCATGAGAGCTTTGAAGAACAAGTGGGTGTTCAGAATCAAAGCTGAAGAGCACGGTTTGAAGCTGTGGTATAAGGCCAGATTGGTTGTTAAGGGATTTGGTCAAAGGAAGGGTATTGACTTTGATGACATCTTTTCTCCTGTTGTAAAAATGTCTTCTATCCAAATAGTTCTTAGTTTTACTGCTAGTCTTGATATGGAGATTGAGCAGATAGATGTGAAGACAGTCTTTCTTCATGGTGACTTGGAGGAGGAGATTTACATGTAACAACCTGAGGGCTTCAAGGTGAAAGGAAAAGAAGACTATGTGTGTAAACTGAAGAAGAGCTTATATGGGTTGAAGCAGGCTCCTAGGCAGTGGTATAAGAAGTTTGAATTAGTTATGGGAAAGTAAGGCTTCAAGAAGACTTCTGGAGATCACTGTGTGTTTATACGCAGATTTTCTGATGATGATTTTATCATATTGTTACTTTATGTGGATGATATGTTGATTGTGGGTAGGAATGCTTCTAGGATTACTGAGTTGAAGAAGCAGCTAAGTAAGTTTTTTGCCATGAAAGACTTGAGTCATGCCAAGCAAATTTTAGACATGAGAATTACTCGTTGTAGGGATGCCAGGAAGTTGTATTTGTCGCAAGAGAAGTACATAAAGAAGGTACTTCAAAGATTTAGTATGACTGGGGCTAAACCTGTTGCTAGCCCACTTGCTCCTCATTTCAAGTTGAGTGTCAACCAGTATCCTTCTACAGACAAAGAGAAGGAAGAGATGAAGAAAGTTCCATATGCCTTAGCAGTTGGCAGTTTGATGTATGTTATGGTGTGTACCAGGCCAGACATTGCTTATGTAGTTGGTACAGTGAGTCGTTTTCTCTCTAATCCAGGTAAAGAGCATTGGAATGCAGTGAAGTGGATTATGAGATATCTCAAAGGTACAACTGACTTGAGGTTTTGGTGGTGATAAGCCTTTGCTAGTTGGTTTTACTGATGCAGACATGGCAGGAGATGTTGATTCTCGAAAGTCTACATCAGGTTTCATGATCAAGTTTACAGGGGGAGCTATAACATGACAGTCAAGGTTGTAGGAGTGTGTTGCTTTGTCAACTATAGAGGCTGAGTTTATTGCAAGAGGCTTGCAAGGAGTTACTGTTGATGAAAACCTTACTTCTTGAGCTTGGTTTCAAGCAGGACTGGTATGCGTTGTTTTGTGATAGCCAGAGTGTCATTCATCTTAGTAAGAATGCTAGTTTCCATGCAAGGTCAAAGCACATTGATGTTAGGTATCATTGAATACGAGATGTGGTAAATTCCAAGTTGTTAGAGTTAGAGAAGGTTCATACAGATGATAATGGTATTGACATGATGACTAAAACATTGTCGAATGAGAAGCTTGAGACTTGTTGCTTGATGGCCGGTATGGCCAGATCCTCTGCTTTGTCGTAAGGGGTAGATTTGATGGGTTTGAGTCACTTGTAAGTGGAGCTCAAAGCCCAAGTATAAAAGGGTGTTTTTAATCCTAAATAGGTTAAGAAAAATAGGAGAAGTTCAACCGTCATGAAAAAGAGAGGAAAAAGAGAAAAGAGAGGCTTAGGTGAAAATTTTCGTTATTCTTCCCAAAATTACGCAGTCTTCTTCTAACCTTCAATCGCATGGTGATTTCTCGTCAGATTGGCCTGAAATTTTAACTAAAGATTCCTCTCTTGTTGTTTTTCATTTTGAACGGTGGAGATTAGATTTGGAAGTCTCCAAGGTGCTCTGATCTTTATTCGAAGTTGCTGTCAAATTCTAAGGTTGATATTGTTCTCAACTCTTTGATTCTTTCATTTTGTTGATGACTGTTGTTATCTCTTAAGTTGAGTGGTGACTCTAGTTATATCTAGAAGTGAAAAACTCTTTGTAACTTGGTTGGTGATAGTAAAGTTTTTCTTTACTGGACTAAGGGATTTTTCCTTTCTGACACTAAGAGGGATTTTTCACATAAAAATTGTCCGTGTACTTTATTTCTTACTGCGTAGTTTCTTATGTTTGTAAGTTTATTGATTGCTGATTTTTTTTCTTCTTTTGATGTTGGTTGTATTTGTTCACGTGAGGAAAGGTTTATCAGTTTTGGTTACTTTATTTCCGCCACGTGGCAGACTCATGCTTTTCTCACAATACTGGTATGACGGTGGTTTACGGCTTTGAATTACACAGGCTGCTTTATCCGCAAACATCAAAAACTGTTCGCGCCAAAATGTTTGCATGCCTCTTTCTTCTGTACCAATTGGATGTGCAATGTTCCACTAATCAGAATAGTATAGTCACCAATATTTATTTTCTTTCAAAGAAGTCACTCATAAGTTTCTGATCTCACCTCCTTCGGGCAAGCTCACTGTGCTGCTCTCTTCGTTTTCTGTTGGTTGATTTATCAGGTTTGCAATTTTGTGTTCTGACTGTATACTCTTTTTTGCTTTATGGATATTATTGTTGTAGGACAAAATCGAAGACAGAGCTGAAGGGGCACACTGACAGTGTGGATCAGCTTTGTTGGGACCGTAACATGCTGATCTGATTGCAACAGCATCGGGTGACAAGAGTGTCATTTGTGGAATGCTCTTGGTACGAAATACTCTGTTGTATAATCATCTTTACCCATTCCAAAAGTAGGCTTCTGTTTTATGCCAATGATAGTGTGTTTTCAAATGAGATAAAACATTGATGAATATATCCCGTCTACTGGTGACTTGATGAAAGGCTTAGTAATCATCACTGTGCTATGCAGGTGGAAAATGGTCTCAAATGGCAGAACTCAGTGGGGAGAATATAAAAATAATTTACAGACCTGATGAAATCCATGTAAATGTTGGCATTACCTTCTATTGCCATCTAGCTGATAATTTCTTATATATAGTTGTAAAGCAAATTTTTAGATTTACTTAACTGTTGTCAAGTTTCTCAGGTTCATTTGGTCATTAGGATCATTCAGATGTTAATTCTTATATTTTGCCTATTTCTGGTAGGATGATGAAGTAACAATATTAGAGATGTTTGAAAGTTTAAGCCGATTAATAGGATGAAGTTCAATTATGACGAAAACCTTGTATCCAGACTTGGGATTTGACAGATAATTATTGAGCCTCAGGCACTTTAAAGCATACCAGGGAATGGTTCGAAATGTGACTTCTAATACTTTCTCTTTAAGGAGATTTTGCGCTTACTAGATGAAACGAAAATAGAATTGGTCATAATTTAGCCAATATATCTTAGTTCTTAAACCTGATTCAACTATATATGAGAACATTGTCATATTTTTCTCTTTTTGGTAGGTAAATGAGATTGCTTGGAACATGACAGTAGAGATGTCCCTTTTGACTACAGGGATGGTGAGAACAATATATTTTGATGAGAATGCTTATCTGAATGCTGAAAATGGTACCTATGTTTTGTGTTAGTTAAAGTCCCAGCTTTTACCTTTTGTACTTCTTGTTCTCCTCATGCTTAGGAACTGCTGAAGTACTTGCATACCCATCTTCAATCACTTGATCTGCTGGCTCACACAGCTGGTTGTTATTGCATTGCCATTGATCCCAAAGGAACATGGGATTCGAAGTGTGTTTAATTTCGAGCAGCTTCCTTTCACATAATGATTTCACCTGTATCTTTCTTGCTACTAGCGAAAACCATTCAAATTCACCAAACTTAAGTCCTCGTAAACCATTCAATTCGTGATCTAGCCTCTTCCTGGCAGATATTTTGCTGTGTTGAGAACATTCACCAAACTTAAGTCCTCTTCCTGGCGGCACATATTTGGCAATTGATTCAGGTGCTTCCTGGCAGATATTTGGCGATTGATTCAGGTGCTTCCTGGCAGATATTTGGCGATTGGTATTGCCTTTACTGTCGTCAAGTGACATATATGTAATCCTCTCACCTAGATTGACTGAATTGGAAAAATTAATCCACAGAAAACATCAATTACAAAAAGAACCCTTATCTTTGGGTTTGGTGTTTCAGGTGTGTTCTGAATTTTGGATTTGAAAGTGCAAGTGCATTGTCAATGATGTATATAATGAAGTTCCAATATTTGAAAGGTTGCGTTGAAATTTTTTGATCGCAAGCTCTTGTTTGAAGCAGGTGAGAGTACACAAGCTGTGTTACTTGAACCAATACACAATCCAAGCCGAAGATAACTGCTAACTATCATGCCATCACAATATGATGCCTTAACTGACGAAATCACTCTCGCTATGAATCCTGGAGGAACTTGCACCCTGATCTGCCTCTTAATTCTCTCATTGACTGATTTTTCTGACGATGAGAATTTTAACAAAGATCATCGGACCAAAACGCTTCATCCCCTTGATAAAATCTCATGAGTGAGTGTTGATGGATCTTTTTTACTGCGAAATACCTGAAAAGGAAATGGAACATTAGCTAGAGAGAAAAACTGACTACTTGTGAAAATAGTTGTTCTTATTAACTCAAACAATTTGACTTCTCTCTTGTTAAATCTCCAAGTTCAGAACTTGCAAGTCTTACATTTTTGTCAAATTCCACTTAAAGGTTCAGATTGCATGCTTGACTAGTAGAAACTTCAAGACCATCACGTCTTCATGTTTCTAGAATCCACAGAGGATGAACTTGCACGCCGGAAGGACCAAACCTGCCAAACAAATTATACAAATAGTGATAAGATTGTGTGAGCACCAAGTGAGTTGCTTCCACTTGATCTGGACGCTGGAGCTCTTCAGTCTCTTGCCGCATTGAGGCTCCTTGGACAAGTCAAAGCTAGCCCCTTTCATCCTCAACTCTTGAATGCACCTTGTGAGCACCCTATTGTCATTTCTCTCCCTCTGCAACTGCCCCCACACCTTCCAGTACCTGCAAACATTAACCTGAACGAGAAACACAAACACAAGCGAGACCGACCCAGACATAAGACAAGGTACCCACCACTTCTTACAAGTGTTGTCCTTGTCGTTAAAAGAAGAAGTAAACAACATGGTTAAAAAGAAGCCATGAAAAACTAAGAAGAAACAACAAAGTTGGAAGATTTCGCGCTTTACAGAGTCCATTCTAGACTCTTTAACTGCAACGCGACGGCAAAACAGGACCTCTTCTCTTTGCCAGAGCTTGAGAAGCAAGAGATGGCCGGGACTGTTAGAGATTTCAGTTAATGGGTGATTTTGTATAGCAGTGCTTGCGTCCATGGCAGACATTAGTTTATATTGCTGCTCTTCGTCTACCACAGGGATTTCTACGATGTGGGCATCTTTCATTTCAGCCATTGTTGCTCCCAAACGAATAAAGATCCAAACTTAATTTCGAATAAATAAATAAACAAAGAATACGTTAATGAACAGAAAAAATGAAATAGGAAAGAGCAATATGAAGCGAAAGAAGACAAATTGCTTGAAGAAGAGAAGATCGTTTTAGTTGGCCTTTGATGTAATTTTGGTAGGGATAAAAGAGAGTTGTAGATGCATTTATAAGTGCTGAGAATCTAAAGAACGGATACTTGCCAACGGTCAGATTTCTTTCCTCTCCTGCATTTTATATTTCAGTTTCAACGGTTATATATTTGCGTAACGTGGTCTTGGAAGACGAAGTTAGACTTTTATGTCTTTCCTAGGCCCAGTATACCGTGTTCTTTCTTTTAAGCAAAGCTTCTTAAATACTTAAAAATAACTTTTTTTTAAAATAACAATCAAGTCTTTCAAAAAATTTTAAATTTAGGATTAGATCTTTTAAAACACTAATTTTAATTAACACAATCTCTTATATTTCAAAATTACAACCAAATTTTAAAGAATGATTAAAACATTATAATTTTCAATTTTTAACAAAAATTGCTCGATGTTAATGTATGACGTGACTGTCACATATTAGATTTTTAGCACGTGTGAATTTTATTATTTAATAAATTAAAAATATTAGTAATTTTAAAATAGTTATACAGTTACTTTATAATTATTTTAAGAAATTTGGAGTTATTTTCCTAAAGAATGAAAATTTAAAATTTTATAATAATTGATTAAAAAATTCTGTAGAATTGTGAAAGTACACGGGAAAAGAAGAGATGTTTACTTAGATTTGTAAGCATTGCCCCAAGTTATAAAAAAATTAAATATTTTTTATTTTTAATATATATATAAAGATGAAATTATTTAGGAGTTAGTAGTGCACTGGGTCCTCTAAAATTTTAAAAAATTAAATATTTGAACCCTCCTATCTTAAATTCATGACTCTGTTGGTGTTTATACGTACATTTTTATTTCAATTAATATCAATTTGTTGACATTTCTCCTTCGTTTAGAAAAAGAGTTATGTTTACATTTGTTATGATAAGAAATGAAAAGGGAATCTAGTCCCATGTTAAACCATAGGATTCATTAGATCATCAGATGGTAAATCCCATAAGACGCAGTTGGTACTAAACATACTGGAGCGTTCCCTATTCTCTTTTGGATCCTGTGAATTGTTGTCGTCCTCGAGCTTTTCATGCAATTGCCCTTGTTCGTCCCCTTCCATGCATGTGCTTCTGGTGCACATGTTCTGGCTCCAGGGCGATGACTCCCCGTCATTTCCAAAAGGTGGGCCGCACTGGAATCCATTGATTGATTCAGAGTAGCGGCTGCAGGACCCTACAAAATTCATTGATGAAGCTAGAGCAGAGTCCCATGTCTTGTTGTGTGGTTGCACGCCAGGTTCTTGCATAGCCCTAGATAAACCAAGCTTGATTTTCTCCATAGGATCTTCGTTTTCATCATGTTTGACATCAACATAAGGGGAAGAGGAGTTTCCTGGTGCGGCATTGGTTTGCTGCAGCTGGAAGTCGATGCGTTTTTTAGTAAGGAGATGGAGCATTTCGTCTTTGAAGCATCCAAGGGCCGCTTCTGCAAGATGAGCAACTTGTGGTGGAGCTAGTGTGGTGGCAATCTCAGCCATGAGGTGGGAGAAGGGTTTGTGGGTGACAGGATCGATACCGACCCCTGTAAGCTTCTTTTTGAGTTTGGTGTTCCAGTAATTTTTAACGTCATTGTCAGTGCGTCCGGGAAGCTGAGCTGCTATTACTGACCATCTGCCATGGCATTTGGGATTGTTATTGTTGGTAATAAATAAACGAAAAACATGGAGCTTGATTAGATTTTGTCCTACCGATTTCCCAAAACGGAGTGAAGCTTCACAATGGTTTGCTCTTCAACATCAGAAAATTGGCCACGCTTGAGATCAGGACGGAGATAATTGGTCCATCTCAGGCGACAGCTCTTGCCACAACGCTGGAGCCCTTCATGTGTAGCAAAGAATCATGAGAAACAAACAAAGGATGTTTTTTTAAAAGAAAAAAACAATGATGGATTAAGTTAAAAGATAAAGACGAAAGGTGACCAGCATTCTTGGGGATAAGGCGCCAGTTGCGAGTGCCATGTTGGGCAATGTAGGAAGACAGTTTGTTGTCTTCTTCAGGTGTCCATTGTCCCCTTTTCACGCTGTCCTTCTCACAACACGGAATCCTACCCATCTTTGCCTTATTAATTTTTGTCCTTAAGAAATGCTAATGCACTAAAAACATAAGATTATAGGAATGGATTATGGAGGAAAGGAAAAAAAGAAAAAAAACAGAAGTGAAAGAGGGTTGTAATTAAGAAATGGGGGTTGGGGGATAAATTCTTATATACAAACAAGACTTGGTTGGTTGGATGAAGAGATGGGAAAGAGAAAACAAAGGCATCAAAGGTGCATGATTTTGTTAAAGAATTCAACGCTGTTGAGCGTGTGAGACCTTGGCCGGTAGCTCACCCACAAGACACCCGGTCAACTCTCTCTTTCTCTTTCTTTTCTTTCTTTCTGGTTGACATTTGACTCTCTTCACTTTCACCTTATTCTTGCTTTGCTAATTGCTCACTCACAGTCACACCACAGTGCCCTCTTCCGATGTAAGTAGAGATCCTAAGATCCCATGCACGTGATGCTCCTCATATAAACTTACCCTCCTGCATTCTATCCTCCCAATTTTCTTTGTTAGTCCTATTCCCACTTGGAGATTTATTTATCATATACGCACTTCATTGGTTTCTGATTATTGTATACTAATCATTTTTTCAATTTACAATAAACAACAACAAACTTTTCAAGTGCAATTTCTGTTCTGAACTTAAATACAGATTCTTTCCTGCAACGGAGACAAGTCTTTCTGACATAATCTTTTGCATTGATGTTTTACATTCTTACATTAATCTCATTTGATGAATTTCTGTCCTCGGCTATGCATTGGATAGTATGTTTTAAGCATAGAAGGAACCATTGACCATAGGATGTGTTGTCCTTCTTTTACTGATACACCATGTCTTAGAATTGGACATATGCAATATTAATATCTTGGAACATGACAGATGCAGTATTTTCATACTGACATAACAATTTTTTTCTTAGGCAGGTCAAGTTTCATGGTTATTAGCTCTAGACTGAGTCTCACTCTTCTGAATGAAAGCCACTGCTGCTGCCAGGAAATTCTTCTATAAGCAGACTAATCATCCTAAGATAAACTTTTAAGACTTAGTAACAAAACATGTATGAAATCCAAAGTAAGTTCTTGTTTTAATTCATTAATTGATTGATGCCTGGAACCCCTCTGCCTGCTTCAGAAATAGCTGCAGCAATCTTCATAAATGTTACCATTGGTGGAACCATTACAGAAATTAATCCTGTTTCTTGCTTGTACACAATTAAAGTTTTTAGCCTTTAGTTTCTTCTCCACAAGAAACAAAGTTTCTGTTCAGTGAACGAGGTGAGAAATAAGTTGAGAAAGTTCATGTTTCCATCTTATTCCACGTGATAACCTTTCAGCTTGGCACTAACAAGCCTTTCCAACTAAAGCCGACTGTGG
Organism: Erythroxylum dillonii; assembly: GCA_032467995.1. NCBI lineage: Eukaryota > Viridiplantae > Streptophyta > Magnoliopsida > Malpighiales > Erythroxylaceae > Erythroxylum > Erythroxylum dillonii. Next base: position 37,371,697 of record JANKYE010000225.1, read on the forward strand.
ATATAAGTAAGAAGCAGAAGCTAAATGCCCTGTGAACAATGAACTTTCTTTTTTCTTTTTTTTGGGTCTGACCCTTTAACCTTTCAACTTGGCACTGAAAAGCCCTTCTACCGACCCAATTAAGCCAACTATTAATATAATCAAGCAAAAGAAGCTGAATGCCCTGAGAACAATCCACTTTCTTGTCCAAGTTTCCACGTTTTTCTTCACAAAGCACATCTCCACGGGAAAATGTATGGCTAAGGGCCAAAAGTAGCACACCCAATTTATGGTTGAAGTATGTAACAAGAATTGCAACTGCAGTAGTTGATGCAACATATGCAGTTCGAAATAATAGCCTGAAAAGACTCAGCTCAAGTGGAGGCAGCAATGGGAGTTTGATGATGGACATCAGGCCACTTTTTGAGAATTGACAAACGAACTTTCCACAAATGCAAACATTGGCTGACTATAGACCTAATAAAGAAAGAATTTCCCATGCTAAATGTTAATACTCTAAGTAAAAACCATAACAAGATCTCCATGTTTGAAATCGGATAACATAATAAGGAACATGAAGTCCTCAATAGAGAAAACAGAGTAGTTGTGGAAAAAAGAAGCAAGGAATCATTGTTTCTCATCTACTTAAAATTAGAAAGCATACAACTTTTCTGGTTGAATTAGCATGTTATTGAGCAAGTTTTGGTTTCCTTTCTTCTCAAAAAGCCAAGGAATTTCTTCGTCACTTTTAAATGCTTGTCATCATATTGAGAACATGGATGAGTCTCCCAAGCGTAATTAAATGTCAGTCACGAACTTCAAGCCCACTGCTAAAGTTAAAGCAGAGGCAAAAATAGGACTTACAAAAGACTACATCAGACATCTGCTCTGGACAATAGAAAGGATGAAGCTTAAAAGTGACAATTCTATCAACAAGAAAGGGAAAGAATAATGTCAAGGAATGGAGTATATGCAACAAATGCGCTTGATTAGGATGCTAGCAGAGTTTGTTACTTGCCTCCTCTGTAAAGGTTAAGTGAGGATAACAACAGTAAGCTTACGTGTGGCTGGCCACCTGGACCTAACCCAGTAAGCACAATTTGATAATAAGAGCTTGATATGAAAAGGATATATACCTGATATCTCCCACCAGATGAAGAATGACACAAGCATTAGCAATGTCGATGAGCCAGTAGGGCTCGCAGAATCCTGTGAAGATATTTCCTGGTGTACTGTCACCAAAAGCTGCATATCCGAAGCATGCACAGCGGTAGTAAAAGAATGTTGTTAAAGAGATTGCAATCATTGAGGCCTTCTTCATGGTCTTATTCTCAGCTGGAGGTTGTCAATTTGGCTGACTTCCCTCTCAACATGAGAGTGTCTTTCATTATATAGGAAAACTATTAATTACATTACAGAA
>JANKYE010000225.1:37373195-37391727 GCA_032467995.1 Erythroxylum dillonii
CTATTAATTACATTACAGAAAATCAGATCCAAAATCAGCTCCTAATTGCTACAATTAGAGCCTAAATATAGTAACTTATCTACAGAATAATTACAAAGAGATTTACAATTAATAATACTATATATGGAAACAATATATGCACAGTTGACCTTACTAACAGAGGTGACTTCAAGATATCCTGTACCCGGTATATCTTTAAGATAGACTATCATAATGTTCTGATTTATAAAATTTCGACAAACAGAAAGTCTGATCTGAATTTCAAGTAGGAGCAGCGAGTATGGATAGGCATAAGCAATGGTCCCGAATGCTTCTAAGATTAACCATACTTTCTTAGCTTGTGTATCAACTTGAATACCAGAGACACTACCCTTTACTTCCCATTTTCTGCAGTCAGGAAACTAGTCTGGAAGGTAAAGCAGCTACTTCCACTAAACGATCCATAATCCATTATTTTCTTTTTGAGTGCTATTTTACCATTTCAACTTCAAAATAAAAACTCAATTGACTTTATTCAACTCTTCAATTTTTGTGTTTGACATATTTATATATGTTACCAGATTTTGCCCAAGATTGAAAGTATAATGGGGAATTCATATGGTTACAACTAAAACTTGATAAGTTAACTGAAAAGAAAGAGTGATTGTTTCTTCAGGGAATTTCATTTCTGGTTATAACGCCTGAAATTTGTATTGCCGAGTTGAAAACCTTGCTATGCAGACAAAAAGTACTAAGCAGACTAGTTGAGATACACATTACTTTAGCTAAGCCAAGTCCGAACCCTACGAGAGAGTAGACAAAGGACATTATTGCAGCAATAACTGAGAGCCAGTCAATGATGCGGAAATTTGGTATCAGTGACGCTACAATCTGAACAGCTCCAAACATCAGCATATAGATTGTTATGTTTCCATGTGTGCATGCAGCATTATAGCCTTCTCTATGATAGCAGTTTGCAGTTTGAATGGCTCTGCAGGATAAACCAAGAAAGGATTAAGAGAGGAAATCATTCAGAGAATTGAGGTCAACCAAATTAAGAGGCCAACCTGTCATAAGAATGTAAAATATCCAAAAGGAAAAAAGGATATGAAAAAAAGAAACTTCATAACAAGGAGACGTACCTTGAAAAGAAAAACACGAAAAGAATGCATTAACACAAGGATCACAATACACTTTCTTCCATAAACCGATAACCAACGTAGATAAGGTTCTGCAAGTTGCTAGATGTATATGTGCTAAGGAATAACTATTGCCAACTATACATGCCAGCACTCAATCCCAATATTCTCTATCAAACATTATTCTATATTCACAACTAAAACATTTCAAATCCCTTTAGGTAGATCGTTAGTCATTTGAATCAGAAAAAAAAAAAACCATTGTGATCTTCATGTGGTCTGGATGATGGCATTATTACATGTTTTAATAAGATGCGAATGTAAGAAATTTTTGTCCCTAGGGACAATTTTGTCCATGTCTCGTTAAGTTAGATTAACATTAATTGCAATTTGGTTTTTAAATAAATTACCGGTTAACTTACGCTATTGGATCCAGATAAAGATAATAAAGTGGCCCAATAAATGATCTAGATTAATGGGTCAAAGTTCGGATAAAAAATGGGTCCCGATTAATGTGGACTGGGTCCATATTGACCTTGTGATGGGGAAATTCGATATAGAAGCTATATAAGGTAAGGTCTCCTGTAGTTACTCAGAAGCTGATCCACGAACATAAAGATTCCTAACTCGTTAGGGAAGCTCAGGATTTGAGGAAACTGTAGAAAGGTCTTGCCCGTGAGTCGATGAGCACTTTCCGCTAAAGGCTCCGGGAGATTCAAAGATGTTTGGAGCTTGGAATTGACATCGGAAGTAGAGATGGAACCGAAATCTAGGTATTGCGCATTACTTTCATTTCTGATCCTTTCATGTAGATCCGGGGTACGTAATAAGACTTCTACTACGTATTAACATGAATGCATAGATCAGAGAAGGCCTCAATACCTCATACACGCTGCAACGGTTATAAAGTAAACTACACCTATCCCATACATGTAGAGGGGAACTCTTGACACACCATCAAACCTCAAGATGGTGTTATATGGCTTCACTAGGAAAGAAAATCCACCCCAATAGAAGAATACTGAAGAAATGGATCCTAAGCTTACTAAGAACAAAACTATTGAAGAAGCCATCAAGGAAATTTGAGTTGTGGTCTCCTTTAGATATGGAAGGAATTAAACCACAAGTAATAACCCACAGACTGAATGTTAGGCCTGATGTTAAGCCTATAAAGCAGAAAAAAAAAAAGAATCTTCATAAAATAGCTACAACAGGTTGTACTAAAAGAGGTAGATAAACATTTAAGTGCAAGCTTTATAAAGAAAATGGTATATCCAAACTAGTTTGCCAGTATAGTGATGTTTAAAAATTTCAATAGAAAGTGATATATGTGCATGGGTTGATACTTAATTTTTCCCCACTTTTATTTATACTCTTTTTTATTTTCTATAAATTTGTCTCAATAATTTCAAATTACGAATCTCACATGTTTAATACATCGTATTAATTTGAATTTTCACCGATTTACTTTTTATCATGTCTAATTTGTATCTTTTTAGGAATAAGCATTTCATATTGTCGCTAAATTCGGCCGCAAATTTATTTTCCTCCATATTTAGCGGCGGATATTACTACCGCTGCAAAACAAAAAATTTTCAAACAATTCTTCCAAAAAAATTATATTTTTGTCGGTAATTTGCAACGATTTCTTTATCGCTGGTAATTTTCCCTCTCTAATTCATCATTTTCTTGTAGTGAGTTATTTATCATTTTCAATCCAAACTAGTTTGTCAATATGGTGATATTTAAAATTTTCAATATGTGCATATGTCGAAACTTAATTTTTCCCCACTTTTATTTATACGCTTTTTTATTTTCTATAAATTTGTCTCATTAATTTCAAATTATGATTCTCTTATGTTTAATACATCTTTTTAATTTCAATTTGCATCTATTTACTTTTTATCATGTTTAATTTGTATCTTTTCTTTATCATTTTCAATTTTATTCATTTTAAGTACTAATTAGTCTTAATTAAATTTAAGTTTCAAATATTTATCTATAACTCCCTCAAAAAAATATTTATCTATAACATAGTTTAATTACCGACTATTTTCTTTTAGTTATAAATTTTACAAACATTTTATTTTAATTATGGGTCAAATGGTTTTATTAGGATATTTTCTTTTTATTTTGAAGAAATTTGGGTGAGTAAGAAAGGAAACAATGAATAACAAGTGCAATTAAGTAACTTTAACATTTTGAATATTTCCTAGAGAGGAAAAAAAGTTACATGAGAACTTCTAAGAAATTTCATTAATTAGTTAACAAAAAAAGGACAAAAGGTTGAAATTAGCTCAAAAAGAGAAATATATAATAAAATTTTTGTTAACCTTTGGATCTTTGGTTTAAATCAAGGCTTTTAGTGATATAAAGGACTTTTGGTCATTTTAATAACTTAGATAAACCCTAATTGCTCTTCTACTTGGATGGTCTCCAAACAAAAAAAAGGGATTTTTATTCTTTTCTTTTTCATAAACCCTTACCTTTTGTTCTAGTCATCACCCATCTTCCTCTTCTTCTCTTCTCCATTTATGTGAGATTCTAGCAATGATTTGATCAACATTTGCTTATTAAAATATGAGGCTATTTAGTATCATTGTAGGCCTAAAACTTCACTCATTAGATCTTCCAAGTAAGGAGTAGAAACCTAATTGGTAGACTATAAGCAAACCCAATATCAAATACCAAGAATAAGGATGCATCTGACCTAAGCTTGTACTTGTCTCCTTTAATAACTTGACACAAAAGTTATTGTCAAACCATACCTAAAATATTCATGGTGACGATTAACCTTACAAAACCTACAAAAGCAGATCTTATAGGTAAGTGTTTTATTTTTGGTAAAAAAAGGTGAGCTAAGCTCACAATATAAAACAAACTAGCGCAAGTACATAACACCAACTAAATCATGATTAAGCCAAGAATGCATTCCATAAGGAATACTCGGAAGAGAATGAAATCCAGGAGCATGATCATGAGCTAAATGAGATAAAAAGTCTGCCGCAAAATTAGCTTCTCTATGAATGTGAGCAAAAGAGAGAGCTACAAACTTCCTAACAGTAGAACGGATCATCTTAATTAAAGAGGCGCAGCAAGAATTGACAACACAATTTTCAACGATCATATCCACCGCCACCTTATTATCACACTCCACAATAAGGTTAGAGAACCCCAACACTTTAGCCTGTCGAAGACCATAAAGAACTCCCCAAATTTCAGCCATCAAAATGGGGCAAAGGCCGATATTAGCAACATATCTCCCACACCACCTACCAAAATGATCTCTAAAAACTCCCCCACAAGTTGCTGCCAAATTAGAATACAAAATCGAGGCATCAGAATTTAATTTAATGAAGTTACTAGGAGGACAAGACCAAGAAAACTGATTATGCCCTTCCTGGATAAAATTAGGACCACAAGTGCCCAGGATATTGGAACAAGAGGACCCAGAAGAGATAGCTTCATTAATGATCGACATTGCAGATTTGTGTTTATTCTTGAAGACAAAATCATTCCAGCTTTTCCAAAGAATCCAATAGCAAGACACAAACAACTCAGGCCAACTAACTTCATGAACAATAAGATCTTGCAAATTTAAGTTAAAGTTTAACCAAGAATGAAGATCATTACAACTCATAAAATCTCGATAATAAGCATGAGGCAAAATTAAACACCAGACTTGACTTGTTGGGAGACACCCTCGCAAAACATGAAGATTGTCTTTTAAATCATCGCTGCAGAAAGGACAAACAGCCGAAGAACACAAATGGCGTCTTCTTCTTTCAACATTAGTCATGATGCCATTGTTTAGAACAAGCCAAATAATAAAAGTTTTAATACGTTGCTGCACCTTCAACTTCCAAATAAGCTTCCAGAAGTTATCAGTGTCACTGGCAGTAGCTTCTGTAAGGTAATGAAAAGCCAATTTAATAGAAAAGTTACCCGACGAAGAAAGCTTCCAATAAACAACATCCTCCCTAGCCTGCAAAGAAGGAGGATAAATTGCTGCAATGCGACCCAAAGTGTCTTCCGAAAAGAAACCAACGAACAAATCCCAATTCCACTCGCCATCATCCTTGACAAAAAAACTAATGGATTTATCAATCAACTCCTCTGAGATAGGCCTCAAAGCCATATGAAACAAAGAACAAACAATACCAGGTACCCAATGATCAAACCAAAAGTTGATTGAAGTTCCATTACCAACTGACCATGAGGCATTGCAAGAAACATCTCCCCAATAAGCGCAAATACCTTTCCAAAGACTAGAGCAATTACGCAGGGGAACCAGACAAGAACCAGAGGAACGCTTGAAGTTATATTTTGAAGCCAGCACCCGCACCCAAAGAGGGTTATGATTAGAGAAGACCTCCCAAGCCAACTTCATTAGAAAAGCAGCATTGAGCATTTTTGGGTCACGAAAAGCAAGACCCCTACTTAATTTAGGCTGCGCCACTTTACTCCAAGCAACGAGTGCCAGTTTCCTTTCAGACCCCTTGCCACCCCAAACAAAATGACGAGTAATCTTCTTAAATTCAGAGCACAAAGTGGAAGGGATGACTGAGGTCTGCATAACGTATGAAGGCAAAGAAGAAAGAGCAGAGTTGGCCAAAGTAACACGCCCTACAAAAGAAAGATTAGTAGCATTCCAAGCAGCAATCTTAGAATTCATACGATCCAAAATATATGCGTAATGCTTCTTGGTAATCTGAGAATGAAGGAGAGGTACTCCCAAGTATTTTCCCAAATCTATAGTTTCATGAAATCTCAGCCCTATACTCAACTCATGACGCTTTTGAGAAGGAACATTTTTGGAGAAATAAACACTAGTTTTATGGGCATTGACCAACTGACCCGAGCTAGCACAAAAGCTGTCAAAGACCTCTTTAATAATGCCAACTTGAGACATTTCAACTCTAGCAAAGAGAAGAAGATCATCAGCAAAGAACAAATGGCTCAAGAGAGGACCATCCTTCTTGAGACGAATAGGCAGCCAATTTCCTTCATTAACTGAATTTAAAATTTCATGAGATAATCATATAGGTCTACCCTAAACCTAAACTCACACTTACAACATCAAAGTCTTTTACGAGGCTAAAAACAAACTTGAGATCACTGATTATTAGTACTAAGATTTTGTCATATATAAAAGTATAGGTTTGCATGTCTTCTTGACACTAAAACCCTCCTCACTCAAGGAATCACTATGTTTAAAAATTAAAGGAAAGAAACTAGAACCTTACTATATGTAGATGATGGGCCTACATTGAATGCATTTGGTTAGTCTAGATTGATTGAACTCTTAAATTTGTAGCAAACCAAAAAAAAAGGTAAAAGATATAGAGCTCTCCTATTATTTAAGTAACTTTAAAAAAATTCATAATCATTAAAATTTTATGAAAATCTATAAAGTTTTCAATTTACCAGAAAAGCACTTTTTTTAGAATTTCGTTAAAAGATAATGATGAAACACACGTGACACTATCAACACATATCGACCAATCAAATGCTATTAACATGACAACCAAACTGCTATTATCATAACGACCAAACTCAACTCTTAAATCAAATCTAAACTAATAATTTAAAATAATTATAATAAATTATTAGTTGGATCGAATTTAATTAGGTCAATTCAGATTTAAAAGTTAGATTAGGCTAACATGTTGTCAATATTTGATTGACCCTCATATAATTGGTATACAACGTATATTTAATTGTTATTTTTTAATGAAAGTGTAAAAGGAGTTTTTCTCAAAAATTAAAAATCAAAAGGAGTTTTGCAAATTTTAAAGATTACGAAAAAATTGTAAGGATACTGAACTATAGGAAAGCGATGTGTTATAAAAAAAGGTAAGCTCACAATAGGAAAATTTTCAAACGTAATATGTATAATCACTCCCAACATCTTAATACAATCTCTTTCAACAAAGTGCTCACAAATTGAGAACATATTTCTTAACATACATTGGTACAACTTAATCACTTCAAGGGCTTCCACCTCGTATAAGACCCTTCACCTTGTTCCATAATCAATCTAATGAATTTCCAGTTGATTAGACATACTTAAAGTGAAGAACTCTATCTTTTGGTTCATCTACTACTTCTATCACAAAATAAGGTTAAAGACCATCATAACATACCAAAGAATCACCTGCTATATAAGTTTGATAAATTGATAGTCTAAAAAGTACGTGGTGTGAACTAGACAATAGAGCTTCCCCTATAAAAATGAAGCATTTAGAAACCAAAATTTAAAGTTTGTCACGTAGTTTCAACCTTGTAATAGGCTTATGGTCAAAGCATGAAGAAAATGATATGTATTTGCATTAATGATCCAAAGCTAAATAAATGAGTATTATTCAATATTTTATAAGATGAAAACAAGTGTAATAATCTTATGCACCTACAAGTCATTATAAAAGTAGTCACTTTTTACCTACAAACTTTATCTTTCTATTATTTTACTTACCTACAAACATTTCTTCCCTTTTATTTTACTAATTTGATCATTGATGTAAGTCCATTGAAAGAATCTCTAAAAAAACTCATATGGTATTTCCAACTCATCTCACCAGCCTAATAATAGATGTTTGAGCATGCATAAATATGGGTCATAGTAATCCAAATAAGAAAAAAATAATATCATAATAAAATAAATCATGGCAGTACATGCATCTCATACAACAATATTTACGTAAAAGATACATGCATATTAACCAACGGAACCATAACCGAAACAAAAATACCTCCAACCATTGCTCCACGGTCGATCCTTAACGTCTCAGTGTTTGAATCTTCTAGCATCTCCCTTTAGCACGATTGATGGTGTACTCTGGTGCTTGGTAAGAATAGGGACCCAAAACAAACCTTTAAACCATTTTAAACACCTCTACCCATCATAGAGGAGGTAAGTCGGTGATGCATAGGCGTTAACGTGTGCGTGTGTTAATGGTTAATGTATTAAATAGACCATAACATGAACAGTAAGATAGTTAGGTAATTTTCAAAAATCATACGCGTAAAACATTTAAAATAGTTTTCCATCTAGCAAAATTTTGTTTCAATGTAATATTTAAATGTCTTTTTTTGTAATTAATGAGAAGAAGAAATTTTTAGTTTAGCAAATCACTTCGAAAGTTTGTAATAAATAGTAAATAGAAAGAATTTTTTTAAATAGTTGAATAATTACTTTTAGTATCTTTTTGGTATATTATATAATTTGTTCTTTATTCTCAATAATATTTTCTAAAATTCCGCTATACCCTAAGTCAAAGGCCTTTATTTCCATAATTTTGTAAGCATCATAATTAACTAAATGTGATATTTGAAGTGTCCAAAATTAAGTACGTCCTGTCAGTAAGCCTATAAATCTAAAGGACCTAAATAAATCCCTTCAAGCTAGCCCGCGCTCCATTCCACAATTTATTGTTTAATTCATTATTGTTATATCAATCAAGGAAAGGTAGTCACAAACCGACCATCAAGTCGTTGTAGTATAGTGGTGAGTATTCCCGCCTGTCACGCGGGTGACCCGGGTTCGATCCCCGGCAACGGCGAAACTTTTGCCCGATAGTCTTTGTTGTCTCTTTTGCATCAAAAGTCCGCATTCCTAAGCAATTAAACAAAGATAAATTACATTTTTATGCTTACAAATCAAATCAATCCAATTTTAAAACTTTATTTATAGAGTTCTAGTACAAATTTAAATACAATTGAGAAATATTAACTGAAAATTTCTAATTACATCAAAACAAAAATTTAATAAATTTGTATTATTAATACAAGTGGTAATGATTAAATATTAATAGTAAAAAGTAAATATTCTTAACTTAAGTTTTATAAATACATAATTTGCTTCCATGTAGATTATAATTATGGGAATACAATGATTTGTTTAATTTTTATAATATGCAATTGTGCACTACAAAAGAAAAATGTAAGACAAAAAATTGATGTATGATGTTAATGTTCCTATAGATTTTTTTTTCGCGTTTCTTTTACAAATATTCATTTGACTTTCTAATATCTTCACATTCAAAGTGTTTCATCAACAAAGAATTTATTTAGACAAGTTAATTTCATAATTCGTAACATATTATGAATATGGTAATATCATTTTCAAAACTTTCAATTTCTTATATAGAATGTACTTAAGCTTCGAATTTATTTAAGAATTTATTTATATAAGTTTACAAAGTTTACTTGTATAATTTTCTTAAGAAATATAAGGTTGTATGATATGGTTGTTTTTTTTTTTTGTCAAGCCACCCGATATCCGATACCACATAGGCAACTGATTAGTTCGGATTCGAGTCGAGTAGGACCCTTGTGGAGCAGCGAAGCTCTTTCTCACAAGTTTTAAAGCGGCTCTATTCTCATGACTCGAACTCGAGATCTTAGTTAAAGATGGAGGAGCTCATGCCACTCTACCATAACCCTCGTGGGTATATGATATGGTTCTTGAGAAGCTATTAGTGTTCTATTTCTTCTTGTTATTTTGCACTTAAGATGTATCATGTATTTCTATTTTAGAATCTAAGATGTGCTTTGTTTTTTATTTTCAGTTAAACAATACACAAATTTGTGTAGAATAATGAAATTAAATTGGACGAAAGCTTTATTTTGAGATGAAGTTATTAATTTAATTTTTGACATATTTCTTTATTCATTTTTATAAATAGATGAAGGAAAGTTTAAATAATCCTAAAAATTCAACCATTTTAAGAAGAGTTGATGATGCTTAAGCTCACACGGGATTGATTCTTAAATTGAATAATTATATATATTTGTTTGTATTGTAACAAACATTTTAAAAGTAGAAGAATCGCTAAATTAAATAAGTATTTAAATGCGATTTAAAGTGATATAAAATCTTATAAAAAAGTCAGTCATAATGCGAAATGATAAGTGAAGAATGTTTTAAGTATTAGCATAAAAAAGATAGAAGAGAAAGTTGGACGTAGAAAGTTGCCAATGAGAGTTTTTTTTCCCCCAATGATTAGGATAATAATAAGGATGTAAATTATTTTATTTGTAATAATTAGTACAATAAAATAATGAAAACATTGAGCTAAAATTCTAAATTAAGAAAATTTTATGTTTTTATGTATACATTTTTAAACACAAAAATATCAAAATTAATTATTATGGCTTAAAGTTTTTTAATGTTAATATTAGTAAACGTAGATTATATCCAAAATTTATAGTAACTTATATTTTTCATCACATAATAGGGCACTAATTTTTATCTAACTAAATTAATTTATATTTGTTGACTAATTTTCATTCTTCCAAATATTATTTTTATATTTATATTAATTTATTTTCAAGCTTTCTCTATTTATTTGCCGTTATCTATCTAATTATATATATAATAAACAAATAGAATCCACCATTGTGAATACACTTGATATATATTTTTAATGAGATTTTAATATATTTTGTTTCTATTGTTAATTTCATTTTATTATTTCATATAAAGTGAAATTAGTGTGTCAAGTGGGCTATGGTGGATTGACGGGTCAATGAATGAAACAAAAATAGTCTCACGTAGTAACAAGACTAAAATCTTAGCATTTGTACATGTAAACATTTGGGCTGCAACAACTATGCTAACCATACAGCATCTAAGCAGGTATCCCATGAAGAAAAAAAAAAAGAAAGAACAAAATTTCTACAAGATACCTGTTCCATGATTTCAACTGAACAAAGCACCGCCAGAGCAGGAATATATGATCGTCTTCAGTGAGTATATATATACACCAACATGGCGGACAAACTTTAGCTGATGTACCTCTTCCATCAATTACGGTTTCAACTCCTTTCCATCTGCAAAATCACATCTGACATTCATATTCTCTAACAATACAAAATTCCATACAACCACAACTTCAATTTCCTCCAAACCAAATACACAGCTCGTGTGTTGATGCAATGAGATGTTCACTCAAAACAAAAGGAGTAGAGGGAGACCTTTTGAGGTAGAGTCCTCATGCACAAAAAAGCTGGCAGCAACAATGACATAGCAAAGAATAAGCATCAGTCCTTTGAAGTAATTTGATGTTCCTTCCTGCAAACATGTCATGGCAGCTTCTGAAACTATTTTAAGTAAATTTAATATAAAACAGAAAAGCTCCAGAAAAAACAATTCAAACATTCTTAGTTTTCCCTGGCAATGATTAGGAGTCACTCCCAACAAAGTTCAGACAATAAATATTTATAAATACTATTTATTTTCCCACAATAATAATAATAATAAAAAAAAGAAGTTGCTCTCAAAACTTAATATTGATAATCTTTAGCTAGGAAAATGTAAGAGTTCTCTGGATCCAGATACAGACCTGCAAAAAGAAGGCCACCACTAATACGGTAATGAATAGAGTTGCTGTCTCAAAAAGTTGGAAGTTTAGGTCGATGGGTTGACCTATCATCCAGCCAATCACAACACAGAATGGTATCTGAGGTCAAGAAAACAGTTTTTGACATGATTTTAGAGCATAATAATGACAAAATCAAGAGATTAAAGTTCGGAATTATCAACGACATCTTGCAACAATCAACTACCTCTAGTTTCCTTTTCTACTTTTATCGGTATATTGTTTAGGAGGTTTAAAGAATAGGAAGAGAAAGCATTTTTCTTCACATTTTTTTCATGAAGGAAAGGAGAGGGGGATTGTGGTGAGACCCAAGTCAGGGGAGGTGTTACCTTCCATGAATAAGTAATGCAGAAGCCCACCAAAAGGCCAGAACTATGTCATGTATCAAAGTTCTACCAATCTCAGTATTACAGAAGATAAGGTGAGGACTAAAAAGAGAAGAGCTGGATTGTCCTAGAATCATTCTCCCATAATATATGGGTCAAAAGACTTACCCCAAACATGGATATCTGTGTTGATGATCCTATTGCCACTCCAAGTGATATATCCTGGAAACACAATTATGAAATTACAGCTAGAAGTGTAAGAAAAGAAAAAGGAAGACGCTCTTACAAGTTTGTCTTTCATGGCAAACATAATAGCACTTGCATGCTCTGCAGCATTTCCCACAATTGGGAGCAAGATAACACCAATGAATGCAATGGGTATGTTTAGTGCACGAGATGCTCCCTACAAAGCCATCAGTCATCAGAAAAAGCAGGGCCGAATTCAATCAAACGGTCCCAATAAAAAATCAGTCTAAGACAATGCACAAAAAGATGATCATGCCAGATGCAATTATGTAAAGCATTTTTGACATCAGATTGTGGGACCCCCATGCTGACCAACGATAGGTGATGAATATCCTCCTTGTCTTTCTTTTGTAAGTTGGTTGAAATGGATGGGTACATGCTAAGATAGAACATCAGACATGAAGTGGAGGACTGAGGCTACCCACTGGTTTCCTAACAGTTCATACCATCAATAATCACAACCCTGTGCCACTGTACCCTCCTAAATGTGTTAGGTCAACGCAGATAAATTAACATGTAGGCCGGCACCACATAGATATGCAAGATGCTTGTTTGTCACAGTATGCTGCATCTAACACACGGGAAGCTTCAAAATTTCTAAATCTTACATCAATTGCATCGACTAAATAATCTGAAAGGATGGATATCCAAGCTGCAAGAACTGCAAGCCAAATCACTGACTCCACTTGAGAAATCTCTGGTTTTTCATCGTCCACTGACTCCACTTGAGAAATCTCTAAGCTCTCTCCATTCTGAGGCTCTTCCTGAGTTCACACAGTATAGAACAGCATTGATTATCCCATCCCAAATAAATAAAATACAGACACTTAATAATGCTACACTAACCAACCTCATTAAGTGGAAGGTATGCCTTGCTTTGACTCTTTAACCGGTAAAAAAGATAGGCAGCATACACCAAAAGCATAACACAACTACTAAATCTTGAAAGCGCCATTTCAGATTTCCCATAATGCACTTCTGTGTGTGTATAGTGCAGAACAGCAGGGAAAAGCAGCCCCATAACGGCCATTAACAGTAACCCTGAGTCCACAACAGCACTTGCCTGCAAACCATCTTAGCTCAGTCCAGGCTCAGAGAACAGATGATAGATGTCCAGAAGACCAGTAGGAAGGAAGAAATGCTATACCTTGTTAAAAACTTGTTCCTTCCCATAAAATGCAAGTCCACCACAGAAGAAAGCACACCCAAGCACCAGCAGCATGTTTGACAAAATGGATCCTAACAATGACAACTGAACTATGCGTATCATTCCATTTTTCATGGCATGGATTGCTATGATAAGTTCTGTTGCATTTCCAAATGTAGCATTTAAAAGACCACCGACTGCAAAACCATTTCAATTTCTCAAAAATGGACCAAGACATAAATCAATTAATGATATATCCTAAATAGATAAACCAAATTTGTGATTGACATAGATGATCATTAATTAATACCTGTTGGTCCTGTAAAAAAGGACAGCTGCCTACAAAAGAGCAATACGCTAGGAATATTAACTACCAAACCACCAAAACAGTAATCACAAACACGAGTTAGAAGTATTAATTCTTACTCCGTAGCAAAACCTAACCGCTCAGCCAGAGGTATAATTCCCAACAAACTAAGAAGGAAGACCCATCCCTGTAACCAGACTCAAAAATTCAACTGAAACTAGAAACAAGAACCATAATTATTTGTAAAGAAGTCAGACGATCTCTACTTACATTATGATGCGTTAATAGATGGATCAAGATTGCAAGAGGTCCAAAAAGCATAAGCCAGTTTAGTTTACTAGAGAAAACTACAATCTTTATGCTTTTGTACACAATGTATCCCCAAGAATTACTACCAGTGGATTGGAAACCAGTAGAAGCTGTTCCGTATTCAGCTATATGATTAGCTTGCATTTTTTGAGCTGCTTGCCGAGGACTACAAAGGCTCTCTTCTTCAAACTCATGTGCTATACGATTTTCAACTAGAGATCCCATCTGTAAGGACAAATCAACGCTGTGAAGGTCACTATTTGTCAGCAAACACTGTAAACAATGTTCCTTTCTCCCGTTATTAGGTAGCAAACCAGCTATATTAGCCAATTAAAGTTATGATGATAACAAAAGGAAAAAACAAAAAAAAGGGCGTCACACTTAGAAAGGGGATTTCCCTTCCTTTACTGATTTTTTGGTAATGAACCTGGGAAATTATTTAACTTGACATGCAGCAGAAGAGGATGCTTAGATCAATTGGATGCTAAAAGACAAAGCAAGCAGCTTACTTGCAGTTGGGATTTAATTCCTGCCGGCTGTAACTTGTGATCCATCTTCTAGATTATAAGCAAAAAATTCTTGTCATTTCCATGAATGAGCACTGCCAAAAAGCGTGCTCCCTGTATTTGCAAATCAAGTTAATAAAACCAAACAAGAAAGAACACTGAACTTATTCACGGTGTGAAAATTTGAAAATTTCTATCTTGACATTGTAACAGTGATCCAAGAATCACGATTCCTCCAAACTCGTCAAAACCTGACCTTGACAACAAAGTTTGAACTTTTATTTGAAATTCTCATGCATTTGCATTTTACTTGGCCACACAAAAGATATTAACAATATAAAGCAACCCCATTAATCTTTACAACGAACAATAACCCAAATCCCTTTGACACACATCACCGGAAAACCAATCAGAAAAAAAAAACGAAAGGAAAAAAAACGAGAACATCGATATGGGATCTGAGAAAGCCCAAACCTTTTCAAATCAGAGAGATAGGAAGGAGCAATCCAGATGAAAATACCTGCCACCCAAGATTAAAAAAAAGCTATACCTTCACTAGAAAGTTAAATTAAAAAAGGGGGAAAAAAAAGCATGGCATGGTAAAATAGTTTTCAAAAGTGGACCCGAGGCTTGGAAGTATGAAGGGCAAGTAAAAGTTGCCTTCTTTCTGTGGTAACAGAATCCTCCGCCTTCTTCGGTTTAGATTTGGTGTTTTCTGGAGGACCAAAATAGGCTGTACGATAGATCTACACCGGCTCTGTTCCCATTTTACTTGTATTTTGCCTGCTTAGACTTGGATGTTATTATACCTTACCCAGTTGCGCTATTCTTTGCAATTAAGTTCAAGACACGAGACCTGAAAATATAAGTAACATATTACATATGTGCCCGCTTGTACACACTACAAGTCTACATCTATACACATATTGGGACCCTCAGATAACAAGTTGACTTCGAGGAAGCTTTGTAGCCTTCAAAGCTCTCTAAGCCACAGCCTGTCTAACATTTGAGCTAAGAGGAAAAAAGGCAGGTAGGATAAGTAAAAGGCTGACTTTTTAATCTTTCTTGACAGTTACCCGCATGACAAACTAAATTTAAATGACATTAGAACGAAGTACAATTCCTTTCGAAAATTTTTAATTTTAGGTAATATTTAATTTAATGTAGTATTAATAAATTACTTACGTGTCAAATAGGTTTAATGGTATAATTTATCACATCAACACTAAGCACTAGAATAATTTTAATAAAAACTAAAATTGGGATATTTTATTATTACTTTTAATAATATTCATTATTTTTAATAATTTCAATGAATGTTGTAAAATTAAGTAAATTTCAAAAAATTTTATAATTTAGCCTAATTTTTTCAATTAAGTTCATTCCACTCCCTCGATTATTCATACAGAAGTAGTTAGCTATATACTAGCACATCAAAATACTAATGCTATGAATACCGTAGCGATATTAGTACTAGATTTAGTTCTTATATGCTACGATACTAGTACTAATCAATAGCAAGTAAAATTTATAAAATAGTCTCTAAATTTTTTTAATTTTTAAAATAGTTCCTCAATATACTGTGCTATATAATTTTTAATTTTATTTCAACATTGTCTCCAAAAATCATAATTATATAAATTTAAAACAGTAGCTACCTCTTTATTTCTATTAATGTTACTTTTCACATATTTTGCATGTAAAAATTAGCATAATTAATATAAGAAAAGAGCGTTTAATCATTATACATATATAAAACTAAGAATAATATAAAGTCCTTAAAATATTACAATTTACAACATATAATAAAGAATAACTACATCAAAACATTATATGGTAAGAATAATGAAGGTTTATGACTCCATAAGTATTACAATAAGAGTTCATGCTAAAGAACACAACCAAGTAAAAGCGAAACTTGAAACAAAAACACTTACAGTTAAAAGTTTGATATTTATATTGCATACACATAATTTAACATATGCATCAAACACAAATAAAATTAAACTAAAAGAGAATAAATGAAAAATCTGGAACTTTATTTAATTAAATATTTGCTCAAATTGCATTGATCTTAGTTTTCATTTTATAAAAAACCTCATCATTGAGAGGAGTCTCATCATTCAAAATTATTGCATCGAATAACATGTTAATTGTTGGACCCCGATCTTTAAGTGGAAATTTAGAAATATTAAATGAAATTCAATGAGCGTTTTTGTATATGAATTGTGTTATAGATGTTTTATGCCTTAAGTCGAATGCAAATTGCGTTTTGTTCCGTTCTTTCGATTTCTGCCTTAGGATTTCATTATCGATTCGCTTCCGCAATTTGCATTCGATTTTGTTTCCGCCTTTGTTATCCGATCTCCGATCGATTCATAATGATTCGCTTTCTTTTGTTTTCCGTTTTTCGGTGTGCTTTTTCGGTTGTGGTTCGGTCCTGAGATCGGGTCTCAACATTAATACTTTCTCATTCAAGATTATCTGTTAAGTCACTCTCATTTATCAAATTTGATTTCTCATAAACTCAATTCTCTAAAACATTGATATGGTCAAGACAATTTGGATATATAGAACTACTTCTTCTGTTAAGAGTCTTAGTAAACAAATAAAATTAAAATTATTAAGAAATTAATTAAAAATTATATTCAACTTAATAATGATAATAACATACATTTTTTTAAAATTTTAATTTGTATCGAATAAAGACCAAATCATTTAATCTTTTGTATTATAATCTATTCATGTCCTTATAATGGACGAATTTAAATGTACTCTGATTTCTTTTGCATCTTATTGCACTCTCACATTGACTCAAAATTCAAATTACAAATCTTTGCAATTTTGAAACGCCACTTTCAAATTCACTAATCAACCATAAGACAACAAAGTAATCTTATAAATAAAATAAAGTGATGATTAATTTTTAACAAGTAACAAAAGTAAAGAAACATATATCAGGATTAAGTTTGTCTTTTTAACAAATTGCAATGGGCATCCTAAATCACTAAAATCATCCTTATAAACCTTCATTTGTGAGCATAGGAGATCTTAAATCATCTCATGGACAACAATTATTGTAATATAGTTAATAGCATTCTAATATTAACTAAAACTTTTTTAAGAAAACTTGGTCTAAAATAGATACTAGGATTCAAAAATACCCCAGGTGTAAACAACAAAGAGTAAAGTTGTCTTTTTCATCTTTCAGTGATGATTGTAAGATAGGTGTATACAGAGAAAGCTTATTTTTCGTATTATCCTTGATTGTTCCTTTGCCCTCTTTATGAAATCATTAAAATAAATCATTGTTGCTTTCTCATTACTATTAGTCAGACGAAGTATTCTCACAAGAGACTTATAAAATCGGATGAAAAATTGATATCATAATTAAAATTCATAATCTTCAAGTATAATTCTTGTATTCCAACATTTAACCTGGCATAGATGCAACTCACTCATCATTTGTTAATATTTATTTGAGCTCCTACTTCAATAGAACAAAGTATTGAAGTAATAAGAAATTAGCCACAAATATTGTAATAGTAGGATAAGACTAATTTCTACCATTGATGAAACCCTTTTCTCATCAAAGTAAGGATTAATGCATGATTATAGAGGAACTTAATCACTTTTCTTACTTTCATCATATTTTCATCACTGAAATGAAAGTATCTAGGATCTCATATATTTTTCAACATCAGGTCAATACAATGCGCAACACAAGGATTTCAATAAAAAAATTATACCTACTTTGCAATATTTTCTCAATTGCTTTGTAAGTATAATCATTATTAATAATAAATTGAATAATATTTTCTGGCCTTACTTCGTTTGCAACTTCATCAAATATCTTAAACAAAGTATTAGCATTTCTAACAAGGCCAAATGCATCAATAGACTTTAAAAATATTGTCCCTTTAGCATAATAAATAAAAAATTGATAATACGCTCATCTTCTATTTATCTAACCATCACATATGATTGAATACCTATAAGTTGCCAAAATCATTCTTCTTTCAATCAAATAACTATTTATTTCATAAATAGTACTATACAGAATTTCACCTCTATAGTTATTGTTGGGACCCGTTTCCGGAACCCAACCTTCTTGACAAAACGGAATCACAAGTCGAAGAACCGAACGCGAAAACAAAAGCGAAATACAAATCCGATCTTAAAGCGAAAGAA
>JANKYE010000225.1:37419966-37430187 GCA_032467995.1 Erythroxylum dillonii
GTAATCAAATTCATACCCCTCCAATCATACTTCCCTACCAAGCATCCATCTTCATTCCATTCCCATTCCTTATTTCTCATACCTATGAAACAAGCACCCCCTTAATCTTATTTCTTAAGTATTATTAGTGAGTCCTGTAATGGTAGGCAGAACCAAATAAAACAATCCCGTCTGAGAGATAGGCCAGGTGTGTAAGTTATACTCATTTTTATTATATATATATATATATATAGGTATAGGTAAATTATCAGTGATTCCTTTTGTCCAAAGGGACGTAACAATGGAGTTGGACTTCTAGAAGCACTTACAATTGCCAGTCCGAACTCACTCACCTATATGTGTAGCAGAGTCATTGACTAGATGGGGGCAGTCCTCTAGAAGAGTATGAAACGACTTGACCGCCAAGTGATTTATGTGTCAGGCGAAAACATGTAGTACATCACTACCGGGGGATGGAGACGGCACGCGGAACGAGAACAGTGGATTTTATGTTTCATTACCGACTATTGTGAATCAGTTCCCCGTTGGATTGTTTCATTCTTAAACTAATAAGGTAAGTATTTATAAATCCACTCGTTGGACAAAACACTAAACTGAGGTTGACCTCTCATCTAGGTAATTAGGATATGTGTTTAACTTGTTATTAAGAAAACACTGAAGTGGGTCCAAACAATAATCACCACTTTCTTTCTCTTCTATTATTAATAAATGGTATCACCATCATAATACTACAAGGTACAATCAAGAGAGAAAAAGGGAGTGACTTTGTAGATAATGAGGAGAACGGGGAGGTTACGGTAGTCCTGTCCACAAACTTTTGCGATGACCACAGAAAGTTGAATGGTGAAAGCAGTGGAAGTGGGGGTAGGGTAATGGCATCACTTAAAAGGAAAATAATTGAAGCCTATAGGATGGGATGGGACAAATTAAGTGCTTCTAGAAGGGAAGGCCTCTCAAACTGAAAACGCAAAATGCCATGTATGGTGAGTAGAGTAGTTGGTTGGATGAATTGTCGCAATCTGGTTACAGACAGTTGCTGCTTACATTTTTTACTAGCCAACCCAATGTCTTGGGTTTCTAGAAATTCTAGGGCACGTGCCCGCTTCCCTATTTGTTTTTACTTAAGTAGCGTTACATTATATAAGATTAAATGGATTATATATGTATAAAAAAACCAATAGACAGAACCCACCCATTGTTTTGCTTTTATTATTATTATTTTCTTTTACTTCCACACACCTTCTTTCTCTCTCTCTTCCTCTCTATATATAAATACAAATCCACGACTTCAAACCCAACCCAAACAGTACCCCACCTTCCTTCCCTCCCTAGTCCTTCCTTTCTTGTTTGTCTGCGGTAAGATGTATGCCGCAACTTCTGCGCCTCACCGTCTTCAATTGAGCGCCAAACAGGAGCCCTTCCGATCCCCGAAATTCCGTACGAAAGCCTTGGCCCAAGTCAGACAGAAAGAATCGCTCTACGAGGTTCTTCAGGTAAAGCAGTCTGCGTCACAGAGAGAGATCAAGACTGCCTACAGAACCCTCGCTAAGCTATATCATCCCGATGCTCTCAAATCCGACGGCCAAGATTTCATAGAGATTCACAACGCATACGAGACGCTCTCTGATCCAGCAGCCAGGGCGCTTTATGACATGAGCTTCTTCTATAAGACGAAGAGAGCGGTGGTTGGGGTTGGGTATTATCAAACACGAAGATGGGAAACGGACCAATGCTGGTAGACGCTAAGACCCTAGACTAATTGAGAGATGAGAGGAAATGTCTGATCATCGTTTTCCTGTTTCTTTTTTTTTTTTATTTCCTTTTAATTTTAATTTGGTGATTCGTCCATTTATCACGATGATTGACAACGTGCAACCAGGGCTGTACATTCTACATTAGACCACACCCACCGATTTCTGGTTCTACATCAATGAAAGTAACTGACCTTATATCTTATCACATCATATATTTTGTTATTCCTCACCACTTCTTTGCTTGTATAAAATCATACTCTTTTTATTGTTATTGCATAAATATTGATTACTTTATTTGTAAACTAATGGGTAAAAATTAGTCAATTCAACTATATTGAAATGGCATTGCCTATGAAGCTCAAAAGACTGATAAATGAAGGAAAAAATACGGAGCATTACATGTCAAAGAAAAAAGAAGTACAAGGGTTTTCTTGTCTCATGCTTCCGTCCAACATCAATGTTCCCTAAATCCTTGTTTATAGCCTAAAACCTACTTGACCACAGACCAAAAGAAAAAGAAAACACTATCGTTTCATTTGACCTCTACATAGGAATTTATGAATAGAAATTTGTACATAGGCAGGCACAGGGCAGGAGATAATTTTCACTTGCAGCTAGACAGGATGGAATTGATAACATGCACCAGAACCCGGAAGTTAGAGAACGTAGGTGAAGTGCAAGTGCGTTGATGATGGTGTATGATCTGATAAACTTGATCAACGATCGGTCTGACATGCATTGCGATCATAGGGTCTGCTGGGTTTATGACAGACCCAACATCTGTCATCCATCCAACCTTTTTGGCAGTGTCCTTGTTCAGATCGCAGGCCAACTGTTGTAGAAGTGAAAGCAGCACTCCTTGGCTCAAGGGCATAGGATGCAATGACAATATTCCACTCAAATCAACCTACATTTTTTGTATGCAGCAGATCAGATCATAACTATTAAGAATATTTAAAGACTTGATCAATTTACATCGAATATATGCAGAGCATCACCTGAGAGCACAGCCATGACACAATTGACACATCGCTTCTTTGCAGGGCAACAGTAAAAGCTTCTTCATATTTGTGTTCAGAGACCAATCTTGACAACTCTTTTGTTGGATGTAAGTGCGTCTCAACCTTAAATCATAACAAAGATAAGGGTTAACATTTATCTCAACCCACCAGATATCTGACATTTACAATCACAAAACAAAACTAAATTTCAAGCAAACCTACCTTCTCATGGAGACCAGCCAAAGGTCCATTACTAAGCTGAGAAACCAATGGATTCGCAGTACTTGAGTTTGCTCCAGCAGCCGCAAGAGCTAACAGCTTTCTTTGACCATCAGCCAATTCCCCGCTCAAGGTTTGGGTTATGGATGACACCGAATTGAGGGCTTCCTGCATTCAGTAAATAAACTGATATCATAATGCTAGCAGATATATCGCTTGAAACTTGTGCTAGACTGTCTAAACTACAGAATTCTACACTTTGTTAACTTCAATTCGGGTAGTAACAAACAGCATTCAAGATATCCCCCTATCCCAAAGCATAAAACATAAATACTTAAGTGGTGAAGAAACAATCACATCTTCAACCAACCTAAATGAATGCCGGTTATCAAACAATAAGCTCCAGCCTTCCAAGGCATGGTAATCCAGAAAGATAATTAGAATGAACAAAAGCTTAGCGCGTTAATAAATATCATCGATAGTTGGTGTAAGTAGATGTCAGGTAGCGAGCAGATTTATTTTGAGCTCAGAAAGATGGACATCTGTACCCACTATCTACACTATATTCATAAAATGGTAAACTACGTCAGATGCCATGTCATTTTCAGAACTATAGCACCAATGTCAAGAAGCACACACCCTTAGAGCAAGTGCCAAAGAAGAATGAGTAGCATCAAAATGCTGCTGGGCGGCAGTTGTATGTTCTTCCATCCCCTTCCTAAAAGTAGCATTTACTTGTTCAAACATGGCTTTGCATGTCATCTCGAAGGCAGGGATTAGTGATGTTTCCAGACCAGCCTTCAAAGAATCCTGCAGGATTCAGTTAAAAAGGTCAGAAAACTATTAGAATTAAATCTAGGCTCCTGCAAATAATGCTAAGGTCCCTGATGTAAGTCTGCCCTTGGGAAGTTCATAATCTTTGACCTCCTTTAGGGGCTTTTTTGTCACGAATTATTTGCAACTGAAATCTTACCATTGCTACAGGTGAAAGCTTACACATACCTTCTCTTACCGACCACTACCATAACTCATACAACTGAGCACAAAACACACTTGAGCATACCTGCAGAGCTTGTTTGCCAGATGTTTGAAACTGGGCTTGGATTTGGCGAGCAACTGTAGCTTCCAGTTTTGAATTAACTGATTTGTCCAGTTGATTCACTGCTTTATCTCCAACTCCTCTCTGGGGCTCAGTTTCAGTCAGAAATACTGAATTTCAAAATGAAAACGGAAACAGATATTCAGATTTCTAACCTGGAAGGACTCTGTAATAGCTGAAGATATGGTCTTCTCGATTACTGGGGAAACTGTTCGAGTTATGACAGGCCCAACTGAAGATAATTCCTTCTTAACTGCTTTTTCCAGCATGGTTGCTAAATCCTTATTAATAAAACTAGAAATCAAATTTGATATTTGCTGTGTACGCTCACGCAATAACTTGTCATTTTTTGCATTCTCTTCTTGAAAACGAGCCCACAATGCCTCGGTATTTGACTTGATAGCTTTTTCAATGCTCTTTCCTAAAGCTGCCTCCAGTTTTCTACATTCTTTAGAAATAGGAACAGCAACCATATTTGACATCTGCTTCTGCATTTCCTTTTGTGCAGCCACAAGCTGCAGAAAAAGGTGAAAATATAAAGATCGTAGAAGGAAGGACAATAGACGGCCAGGTAAAACAGCGTAACAGTTTGATACCATTGGTTAGATGACACCTAGAAAATCTTTACGAAGGAATGAGAGTATAACGACAAATTATCGATATCATGACCAAAAAGAGACTCCAGGTAGATACAGAAGTCTTTGTTATTTTTTCATGGAAACAAAGAGGACAATGTACTCCATTAAAATTAAGAACATCATTATGAATTACCCATGTCCAATCCACTCAAACAACAAGAAACAATAACTTTGGTGCTGCAAATGTGGAGCATAGAATATGAGGGGATGATTTGGACTGCTGATCCAGAATACCATTAGTTGAGTTTTCTTGGGGAGAAAGAAAATATTTCCATTTTAGTTTTTCTTCACTAAGAAAAAATTTCTATTTTAGTTTGTCTTTATTAATTCAGGTTTTAAGTCAATGAAGGAAAAGTAAGAATCACTATTAAATATGATTTTGAAATTTCGGATGTTCCTATCTGTTAGGACTAGGGTCTCAGGGCATTTTCTATATACATGTTTATGTCTTCAATGTTTCAAGGAATAAGAGACTGGTTTTTCAAGTGTGAAAGAGTAATTCCTCCCTTTTTTATTTTGCAAGTTCCAGTCTTAACATAGTAGATTCCAGCGCACTAACAATTTCCAGTAGCCATAATTCTACAGTTTATTTCATCAAATTGTTGTTAAGTCCTCTGCCCATCCTACACCAGTTGCAGATTGAGGCCAGTTGTGTTTTAACTAAATCTGTTATGATATGAAAGGACCAGAGACTGTGCAAGATGGTACCTACTAGACTTCTACCATGAACCATGATCCACCCTTGAAAAATGTTCAATACATATTTTCTTAAGATATTAAATTAGCAAATGCATAACACAACACATATTACAATAAGTACATACTGTAGTAATATCTTAAATAGATCAAGTGTAACAATCACCTGATTAAGCGTCTCCTGCACTGAAACAATTTGAGGAAGCACAGGCTCTACAGAGCTTAGACTTGAAGTCCCACCCACTTCATTGTAAGAATCTGTTGAATTAAAAGTGCTAGGAGACGGTGAAGACGGACCTGATGCTTGAGCAATTTTACCTTTCTGTTTTTTCCCTTTTGTACTTGGAGTTGTTGGTTGCGGAGTACTTGCAGGCAGAGCTGTCTCAAGAACTTTTCCATTTACATCTTTAGAGGAGTGATTAACTTCCTCATCTCCCACATCAGTACATTGAGCTATAAACTCTGCTGCTCCTATACTATTGAGTTGCTGAGGTTCCTCCACAGCATAATTTTCAGCTGATACAGCTCGGAATTCTCTGGTTATCTGCATGCCAAGATCAGATGCCTGAGAGCAAAAATATTTTTCTTTGTTTTCGGGCACAAGCTTTTTAGCTTCTACTTGGCCAAATTCATCACTCTTCGCGGATCTTGTTTCATCAACTACTTTAACCTCCAATTCTGTATTGCCAGCATCACTATTTACAACCACTTCTTGAATATTTGTATCAACCTCACTTTTGCTACCATTAGCATCAACAACATCAGAGGACGAAATGCTCCTGAACATCTCAGGCGTCACTAACGTGGGATGTTTAAAAGTAACTGGAGTGAGCCTCTCAGAATCATCACTTAGTGTAATTTTCTTCTCTTCATTTCTTGAATCACTAGTCATTGAAGGCACATCAGACACGTTCGCATGAATTTCATCCATTTTCCTGTCAATGGGATAATCATTTACCGGTTGACTTGAACCTTGGTCACTGAATGGAGGAGGACCTGATTCAGACCTTACTGCAACTGGAACCTCAGAATGATCCCTAGATAACATAGGTCTTAGAGGGAGAGGAGATGACAGACCACAAACTACATTGGCATCACTAATTGTCGGGGATGAAGTATGAGCTTTAGCGTCCACGTTCAAAGTGCCAGTATCCTGCAAAATGGCAGCATCACTTGAAGTAGAGCTTATGGGAACATCAGGATATTTGCTTCCACTCAATTCCAGTGCAGCAAATCCTTCAGTACTAGGACCATCCCGTGGAACAACAAACTCTTTCTCTGGACCCAAATTGTCCAGAGGCGGTGGCAAACATTGGCATAAGTCCAAAGTGTATTGCTGAATAGCCTGTGTTTGAACACAATAAATTTGGGCAACACACTGGCCAGGCAACACATCACTTGTCCCTGTCAGACTCAAAATTGGCATTTTGACAGTAAATTCTGATATGTAATCAAAGCGGGTTGCTGCTGGGTAAGGACCATAATCTAAATGAACGGCATATATAGCATTCTTCTTTGCATTTGCCAGTAAAAGAAGACCCCCTTGAGAAAGAGATACAACTTGGTTAAAAAAAGCCTCCTCAACGTTAGGCTCTGCTGAACTCTGAAGCTCCAACGTATGGATACAATTCATTGAATCAGCATCACTAGGCAATAGCCAACCTTCTTCATGGTCAGAGGCCCATACCTTTATTTCCCGATTCTGAGGCCCCTGCAAGAAAATGACGGGCAACGATTATTAACAACAAAGAAACAATCCTAAAGAGTCACATATGAAATCAACTTGAAATGTTTACAACTCTACACTGAACAGATACAAATATAGTTACATAAAATAAACCTTATAAACTCCATTCCACCAAGCAAAAATCAGTTATTAACTACAGAAAATAAGGGCCTCCAAAGTTAAAATGCCCAGCGCAACTGCAAACATAGGTCTTTGGATAAAAATATCTCAAAGATGAATTATGCACGTACCGCAGTAACAAGGATGATGTGGTCTGGCCGTTCAGCAGCGGTCAGAAAGATGGAAGAATAAACAGGAAGGCCATCATGAGGTCTCAATACTGCTAGAGGTGATGCCTTGAGGTCTTCCCATATCTTTATCTGTTACACAAAATTGAATGTACATACATCTTTAAATTTCAAAATCAATACTGTGTGCAGCCAAAGATGAGTATGCATGCATATCGCACCAGCATGATGAATATTGACTTATAAGCTCTAATTTTTTATTTTGTTTCTATTCATAACACATTACTAAGGTATGAAGTGCAGTTTCTTGCTTGGTTTACATAAAGTGCATCAACAATATAACAAAGGTTAACCTTTTTCA
The DNA here is from genome assembly GCA_032467995.1 of Erythroxylum dillonii. Lineage (NCBI taxonomy): Eukaryota > Viridiplantae > Streptophyta > Magnoliopsida > Malpighiales > Erythroxylaceae > Erythroxylum > Erythroxylum dillonii. The sequence goes on from JANKYE010000225.1 coordinate 37,427,709, forward strand.
TCGCGTAAGCATTCACTAGTCCTCCAAAAATACATTAGTTTATCAGAAACACTGGGAATATATTTAAACTAGAAAAACAGGCATATGGTTGATGAGTCTGAAAAGAAACAAGTTTTATCCCGACCAGTAATTATGTAATCCCCAAATGATTGCTCCCTCCATATCTGATTTGTATAAGTGTGAAAAGCACAAGACTGAAAAAACAATACCAAAACCTTAATACTGAGAAATGAAGGTAAGCATGCCCAACTAGAACAAGAGTGTTGGAGGAAAGATTATAAGAAGGGAAAAGTCCTACTTTTTCTGGAAAGAAACCCTCATGAACAGAACAAGAGGCACATTTAAAAGGAATAAAAATGTGACTATAAAAATCAAGACCAATTAAATGAAAATCTAGATTTTGGAGAAGTAGGGCTTTTTACCACTTTAGAGACCTATTAGCTAAGAAGTGACTTCCAGAATATTAATAAGAACTCCAAGACTAGCTTCTGAACTCCAAGGCTTTGTCATCATGGTAATTTTTCATTTCAATTTTCTGCTATATAAGATTTTTATGATGCCAATGGAAGTTAATCGGCTCTATTTTTCCATATATTTCACTCGGAGTTTAACCCATGCCCACAGGAAATGTAATTTGCATTTTAAAGTTTACATTGCAGATCATAAGTGCATTTATTAAAGGGTTATGTTAGGAGCATAAATACAGGCATACAGAGAAATCAAAAGAATAGGTCAAAGATTTGAGGTCAAAATACTAACCATGCCGTCCATAGATGCGGAGACCAACCGGGTGGTCATCCACTGGCACATTGACAAATCAGTAACTTCCCCATCATGTTTACCAACAAGTTGAATCCCATCAATCAGCTTGTCAACATGACACTGTAGAGGTGCCTCTGGAGAGTAGTCATCCCCCTTTCCAACTTTGTTGGTATCAATTCTCAAAACACGTTTTCCAACTCCAACCACCAAGATTTCCTAAAACAAAGGCGTTGAAGGGGCATAACATAGATGGGAAGCAAAGTAAGAGGCAAGAGTAATGAGTCAAATATTGTACGGGAATGGTAATAGTTAATCGGGAACACGTCAAAATCCATAAAAAAAGAGGAGTTAAAAATTTGTCATACCTGCTTGTAACAATGCCAACAAACTCGAGGATTTTTAATATCAGATTCTCCAATAATTTGAATGGCAATAACAGTGTTTCCAGTAATTTGTGGTTTATCCTCTTCATCAGAACCCTCAGAAATCTTCCAAACATTAATGCGCCCATCTACTCCGGCACTGAAAAAAAAAGAAGCAGATAAAAATGTAACCCTACGCCAAGACAAATTTAGAAGAGGAAATGGTAGAATTCAGAGAAGAAGCTACCTGGCCAGAAGATGAACATCCTCGGCAAAGAAAGTCATGTCCGTAACCCTCTGAGAGAGGAAGGCATCACATAGGTTAGCATAAGAGTAGAACAAAAAATGTAACGAATTACATATTTATCCATCCTTTTGAAGAACAACCATTGAACCAATTTTCTTCTTCTTCTTCTTCTTTCTTTTTGAAATAGTAAATGCTGACATGCATACATACATAAATGCACAAGCACATAAAATAGAGCAAAACCAAGTCATGCCAATAACATTCGTATAATGCACCTATAAAGTAACAGAAGAAGTGAAAAAGAGAAGAAGAAGAAAACTTCGAAAAGAGAAAAGAATAGATAAGTTAAGCGAACCTGAGAGTGGGTGCGAAACAAGGAGCGGAGAGCTGTATTAATATTGAGAATGCGAATGTTTCCTTGCTTGAGTCCGTAAGAGATATAAGACTTATTAACAGCAATTTGGCGACCCAAACACAGTTGTGGATCTGTTGTATACTTTGTGATGGGAGTGACCTCAAGCTGAGGCTGAACCTCTCCTTGTAACCTCATGTCCACGTCATACACCACCGAAGGTGCCGCCTTATCGATCCGGCGACCACGCGGCATCTTGCTGCTGGGCATCCGAGCAACACCTGGACCCGGAGGAGGAGGAGGGGAAGGAGAGGGACTATTGGGCGAAGGGCGGAGGAGGGCCATGATTTCAGCGCCGCGTTCGTTAGATGGGTTTGGGTTTGGGTTTGGGTTTTGGGGTTGGAGAGGTGGGGTAGGGAAAGAGAGTGAGCGCTGGGTATGGTGATGTGTAGTAGTATCAGTAGTAGGAGAAGGTGATTGAGGAGGGTAAGAGGGAAGATTATGGAGGTGATGGTGGTAGAATTGATGCTGTTGTTGAGGAGGAGGAGGAGGGTATTGGAAGAAACCAGCACCTGGGTATTGGTGATTAGGGCCGGTTGATGGAGGATAGGAAGAGGTTGGAAGTAACGTAATCGGAAGACTGGGACCTTGGCTAAGTGGGGATGGTGGGTTGGCGGCGGTGGCGGTGGAGGTGGAGGCGGTGGTGGACATGAACAACTTGCTCATGTCAAATTGGGTCGGGGAAGCCATGGCCTA
>JANKYE010000225.1:37473433-37490419 GCA_032467995.1 Erythroxylum dillonii
ACCTAATAAGTATAGAAAGTAAATCATTCTTAGACCCTTCAAGAATGCTTCTTTTTAGTCATCTCTATCCATCTCGGTCATCCTCTTTGGTCTCTAAATCCTTTAAGAAGCCAAGGAAACCTAAAATTCCCAGAAGTATGAAGCCACCGGATGAGTTTTCTCCACCCCCACCACCGCCACCACCACCGTCACCACCAGATCTGGGCGGAAATCCATTTCCTCCATCACTAAGTTTAGGAGTCACCGATGGATCTGAATTTAAATTAAGATCATTGGGACATGTTGAACAAACCGAAAGTAACTTGCACATCATCTAAGAAAAGGTAGTAGGATCAATGTGCAGTCATATGATTAATTAAAGATGAATTTCAGGCAAGCCAAGGGCAATCTTTGCAGCACTATGTAAGAACGTAAAATTATGTTTAGATCTCAAGAGATCCATCACATTGCTAGAAGAAAGGCTCTTACCTTGCACAGGAGCCTTGGTGATTGTTGGAGCTTCGCGTGTAATTGTCTGTTTTTGGCCAGAAGCTCTGCATCTTAAATTCTGCAGGGAAAAGCAAGTAATTGTAAATTCAACCAATGAAATCTCATGAAGATGTAGAAATTACAATTATATAACCCAAGGTCTTAACCAAATTATTCTTAGATTCATGATACAGTGGAAAATTAAGAGACAAATGTAGTCAATTCCATTGAACACCGAAAGCTAATGGATTTTCTCTATGTTTTACAAACTAACAAATTGTAGACAAACTAAACCAACCAGTAAAACTGATGGCCACAGGCACAATTTCAGAAACTATCAGGACAAAGAAATCAGTTAATCACAATGTGAAAACAGAACACACGCATTAACCTTAAGCAAATAAAACCTCACCTTGGCAGCCACACATGAAATAGAAGCAAATTGCTTCCCGTTAGCATGTAAAAGAGGTCTTCTTCTTTCAAGTGATTGTAGTGGCATCGCTAGCTGTACTGATCCTGATACAGCCAAACTCTTCTGTCGTCGCTGTGCATGCCCAAATGGACCAGCTTCTCTTTGTTTGACCCTGCCGCCGTTGTCTGGATCCCATGGTTTCTCTGTAAGCAAATAAAGGATACAAACAAGATAAAAAAATTGAAAGTAATGTTTCACCCTCAACAAGGCGATGCTGACGGAAAATAAAGTTAAAAGAACCAATGAATGATTTCAGGAAGAGACGTGATTGTTACATACAAGTTATAACATCAATAAGCGAACTTATGATATGCTCTATCTGATAAAAAGATAAAAAGATAAAAACAATTTAGAAGACATGAACAAATGACACAGATATGAATACGATTCATACCAAATTAAGATAAATATCTATCATAATAAATTGTCCACCCAAGGGGTTTATTAGAGTTTCACAGCTCAAATATAATTTATCTCATCAAATATTCCCATTCAATATAAGTTTGTAAAATCTGCAGATACCAACCAGAGATGAATGGTAGAGGCAAACTGCCATCGATTCTTATGGCCAATGCTGACATCTCAAAAGTAATGCAGAATTCAACCTAGAAATACCTGCAGAAGTAAAAGAAATATATCTATTTAGCATTAAATTGTGATCTAAGCATATGATCAAATTTACATGGATGTGCGAGGAAAACCCACTAAAGTTTCATGAAAAACAAAGATACGTTTCACTTCACCAGTGTCTCTAAAATTTTCTCAATTTCAACCACCAAATCTCGCAATTTCTAGATAAATTTAGCTAAGCGCAAAAGCCCTACCGATTACCTATAAAAGAGAACACTTTTCTTATCGTTAGATTACAAATCTGCCTGTGGAAAAGCACAACTGCACGAAAGCTTTCGATTTATCGAGAAAGTTGCAAACTTTGAAGAGCTCTTGATTAGATGAATTGTAATCTCACAAAGGGAAGGACGCCTTGGGGCCTATGCAATTTCGGGCTGCATGTTTAGTTTATATTTATATATACATATATCACGAGGCGGTGATAGCCAGACACAACTGGTTTTAAACGTTGTCGTACGGTCTTTTTAAATATTTCTTGGGGTTTAAACGTAGTTTTACTATAATATCATCTATAGCAGCTGCTTTCCTCTTCCCCGCTCTGGTTCTACTTATCAGCTAATTGGGGGTGTTGTGGAGTTGACGATGATGATGGAAGAAGACGATGAATATGTGGAGTACGTTCCGGTGGCTAAACGTCGAGCCATGGAAGCACAAAAGATACTTCAAAGAAAGGGCAAACTTTCTGCGCTAGAACAAGAAGAACTCGAGAAATCCAAGCTCGCCGAATCCAAACCCAGCCTCCTCGTCAAAGCTTCCCAATTGAAGCGAGACCAACCCGAGATCAGCCAGGCGGAGCAAATTATGCAGCAAGAGAAAGAGATGATAGAGCACTTGTCCGATCGCAAAACCCTAATGTCCGTGCGTGAATTGGCCAAAGGGATCACTTATACCGAACCCCTTTTGACTGGTTGGAAGCCCCCGCTTCACATACGGAGGATGTCCACGAAGGAGAGGGACGCTATTCGCAAACAATGGCATATCATTGTTGATGGTGAGGACATTCCTCCACCTATTAAGAATTTTAAAGATATGAGATTTCCTGATCCTGTTTTGAAGAAGTTGAAAGCTAAAGGCATTGTTCAGCCCACACCAATCCAAGTTCAGGGTCTCCCTGTTATTTTGACTGGGAGGGACATGATCGGGATTGCCTTTACTGGTTCTGGAAAGACGCTTGTTTTCGTGCTTCCTATGATCATGATTGCCTTGCAGGAGGAGTTGATGATGCCTATTATGCCTGGTGAAGGCCCTTTTGGTTTGATTATCTGCCCATCGCGAGAACTTGCCAGACAAACTTATGAAGTTGTTGAACAGTTTTTGGCTCCTTTGAGAGAGGTTGGGTATCCGGAGTTGAGGCCTTTGCTATGTATTGGTGGGGTGGATATGAGGTCTCAGTTAGAGATTGTGAAAAGGGGTGTACATATTGTTGTTGCAACTCCTGGAAGGTTGAAGGATATGCTTGCTAAGAAGAAAATGAATTTGGATAACTGCAGGTTTGGCATTGACCATTGCCTCCCTTAATTTACTTTCGTAAATAGTCTTGCCATTTCATTCTATATTTGGAAACCCATTTATAAGCTAAATTTTGTCAAGTTCAATAACTTCATTTGTTTAATTTTTTGTCTTAGTTTTGACATTTATTTAGTTAGTTTCTTGAACATCAAACGAATTGTGGATTCTGGGTTTCATACTGAATTAGAGGAAGCAAATTTCACAAGTTATGCCATTTTTACTCAAGACTAGGGAACGTTGGTGGACGTAAAACTTTACAGTTCCAACAGGATTAGTGTGTTGAATTAGTTGGTCTTTTTAACATTAGAACCTGAAAAATTCCATCAAGTTAATCTGCTTGTTTCTTTGTTCAAATTTCCTATTTGGTGTCAAGAAACTATATATTACTGCTTCATGGTCCTTGTTAACTTGCTTTCCTTCTTTCTCTAATATTTTGAAAAAAAAAACTTTGTTTTACAGAATATTGGATTGCTTTTTTCGATTGGTTAGATCGTTATTGAAATCAATCATGTTTCCTGATCAGATACCTGACATTGGATGAAGCTGATAGATTGGTGGATTTGGGTTTTGAAGATGATATAAGGGAAGTTTTTGACCACTTCAAAGCGCAAAGGCAAACTCTGCTATTTTCTGCCACAATGCCAACCAAAATTCAGAACTTTGCCAGGAGTGCTTTAGTAAAACCCGTTACTGTTAATGTTGGGAGAGCAGGAGCAGCAAATCTTGATGTAATTCAGGAGGTCGAGTATGTGAAACAGGAGGCAAAGATTGTTTACCTTCTTGAGTGCCTGCAAAAGACTCCTCCTCCAGTTTTAATATTTTGCGAGAACAAAGCTGATGTGGATGACATTCATGAGTATCTCCTACTAAAGGGAGTGGAAGCTGTGGCCATTCATGGAGGCAAGGACCAAGAAGAGAGAGAGTACGCCATTTCATCCTTCAAGGCGGGAAAGAAGGATGTCCTGGTCGCAACAGATGTTGCCTCAAAGGGTCTGGATTTCCCTGATATCCAACACGTAATAAACTATGACATGCCTGCTGAAATTGAAAACTATGTGCATAGGATTGGTCGAACTGGAAGGTGTGGTAAGACGGGAATCGCAACAACCTTCATAAACAAAAACCAAAGTGAGACGACGCTGCTGGATTTGAAGCACCTCTTACAAGAAGCAAAGCAAAGGATTCCACCTGTATTGGCTGAGTTGACTGATCCCATGGAAGATGCGGAAACAATCACGAGTGCTGGTGGAGTTAAGGGATGTGCTTATTGTGGTGGGCTTGGTCATCGGATACGCGATTGTCCCAAGTTGGAGCACCAGAGAAGCCAACAACTTGCAAATTCCAGAAGAGATTATTTTGGCTCAGGTGGTTATCGTGGAGAGATGTAATGAACTGTCTGTTGATGCATAACGCCATTTTGTATGTGGTAGTATTGTGATACTAGAACTTGTACTTGTCCTCCATTTCAAAGACATTAAAATAAGTTACATTCTCCAGCGATTTTGTAGATTTTGAGGCATAGTTTTGGAGGCCTAGATGCAAGCATTATCCATGAAAGACTCCCAATATATTTCCAGTTATGAAATTAGTATCTTAAACTTGTATTTTGTCCTGTATAAAGAATGAATGGTATCATCAAGTCGATAGTCAACTCCAAATGTCTTTGCTTTGATTCAAGACTAAAGGTCGGCTCGTTGAAAAGTTAATTCATCTTCAATTAAATATTATGCTAATATTGACATGATATTATTTTTATATTTTAAAAAAGTAGGCGTTACGGTCTTATAATTGATTTTTTATGTTAATTAAAAAGTAAATTTTAGTATTATGTCACAACGGAACTTATTTTTATGTATTTTTAATAGTGAGTGTCACTTAACACGTAATAATGAGACTCAATTTTATAAATTTTTAACAATTGATCATACTTATTATGTAATAGTTGAATATGCTTTTTTGCTAAAAAATAAAAAATAATATCACATTAATCTTGTCGTGATATTTAATTAATAAAGAGTTATCCTTGTTAAATTTTTTATTCCCTTAGGATCTTTTTTAAATGTTTTGAAAATATTAGATTTCAATTTTGTTATAAATATTTAAGTTCAAGATATACTTTTAAGCCGACACAATTATCTTTAACGCAACAAAATTGGAACAGAATTCATTATCTTTTTCGTGGGATATTTCTTTCAAGTCTAGTAGAAAGTTGGAAGCACTTGATATTATTGTACATTAACAGAGGATCGGTGATGGTAGTCCTAGGCATGGCTGGTCCTACGTGGGGGTGAGAGTGAGTGAGACATGTTTGTAGGTAACTACTTTGGCTGTTGGACATCATCAGACGTGAAAGGATCCTCGTAATATTCTCTCCATATTCCTCCTACTTACCTGGGAAATGGCCAACTTTGTCTCACACCTTTGATGCACAGACTATCTGCCGAAACATTTCTTGTTCTTTAGTCATTTGACATCATAAGATTTCTTTAACCTTAATGTATTCAGATATCTGAAAGGAGTTCTTCCGGAGGAGAGGTAAGTTTACATACCTTATATTGTTTGATCTTGCCTTCCAGAATGCATTTATTGCCACTATTTTCCTCGTTGGTTTTGCTTTGATTTCATTGGTAAGGGCATTAAAGAAGATCCTTGCTTGAGTAAGGAAAAAGATAATTTTGGAGCTTTATGCCCGATTCGTATTAATGGCACATAATTTTGGCACTGTGTTCCCTAATGGTACCTTCCAGTTGGTTCGCTTCATCAGCTGTTGTTTACCTCGATTACATGTTCTCCGAGCCTTGATGAACCTGTTGCCAGAGAGACCTTGATGATACGATTTAAAAATCATACAGGATCTAGTTTTCAAGTGCAGTGCTCCTATTCCATTACTTTGAAGAAAGTATGTGCTTCCCTGAAAACAGAGCAGTAAGTGTCAATTTTTTATAATCTCACCAATCCAACAATTCATATTTATAAGCCTTAGTTACAAGGCAATCTATAGGGCCGGTCGGAGTTTGTTTTGCAGTAACCTCAATTGGCGAGCAGAGGTTGCATTTGAGATTTCAGGTTCTGAACAGAAGCTCCCCAGTAGTAACCTCAATTGGCGAGCAGAGGTTGCATTTGACCTGTCCCCGCAGCATCCTTGCCTACTATAAACCATGTTGTTACTTGGCTTGCTTTTCAGTTTTCACTCTTTAATGACTATCTTTGGATCATACTTACTCCCTTCAGGTCTAGGAACTGCATTCTAAATGCAGATAAGAGAACCATACTTCTCTTTTGAATACAAATGGTTATTTGCAGGAGACATGTTTGTACGATTAATTGTTGTACATATAATATTATCCTTGTCATGTCTTCTAGGCAGAACTTCTGAGAATTAAGGTAGAGTAGATTATTATTTCTTACACTGAGCAAATTAGAGTGAAGTTCGCTGTTCGAGATTATGTCACCATTGTGACTAGTTATTGATAATTGTTCTTGTTGTTTGCTGTTGGAATGTTTTATTATTCTCAACCAGAGTGACTTGCTAGAATACTCTTAAGAGATACGAGCAAATAATATACCCAAACAAAATGTCATCATCATAGTGTTTCCGAAATATCTTCATTCAAATCATAATGTTCACAAATATACTGCCCATGTAACAATGATGGTATGGCCTCGGTTCAGAAATCCAATACCTATTTACATTAAGGCATCAACAAATTCCCTCTGAACAAAGAATCAGTAATGGAAACCAATCTAGAAAACCAAACATTGTTTCATCTCCTCATATGGAATTTACAGTAATAGACTTCCTTCCTCGACCCTTGTTACCAGCAGTATCAGAATCCTTTCCAGGCATTTAGAACTTCGTGGAAGATTTCAGCAATTAGATCCCTATCAGCACATTGCATGAAGGAGCTAAAATCATCTCGAATATCGAATATCTTACCAAACTTCACAAGATACCGCATGCAGCTGATCTTCAGTTTTGGCAATTGATATAAAGATGCACTCTGCAACCTCTCAAGCACGTTATTTGCATCTATGTCTTCAAGAAGACTGTCATGGCATGCCTCTTTCAGGTCAGTGATATCATACTTATCAGCTGCATGTAGAAGTGCTAGTCGGTGGACCAGAAATTCTTCATGTTGAATATTTCCATAAATATAATTAAGAAACGCCTGGCAAGCTTCAATTGACATGTCAGCAATATTTATAGTTGACAGCTCTTTCTCTTTCAGGTCATGAGCAAACATGCTGCAGAAAACAGGTGATCTTGCAGCAAGAATGGCACGATGAGCTCCAACGCTTCCATCAGAAGCATTTATGGTAATATCAGTGTGGATGCTTTCTGTCAACATTCGATAAAGGCATGCAAGAGCTGTTGCATTAGATCGATTTTCTGCAAATCCCTGAGCCCAGATGGAGGAAGGCTCTCCACCCTATACATAGAAAGTTTCTTCAATCAAGTAACAGATGAAGTATCCACTAGAACTCATCAGAAAAAAATAAATAGATAGGTAAGATAACATAGTTTAGTACAACTATTACTATAATGGGAGCCGAGCTGAAGAAATCGAATGAAAAGTATTACGAGTCTAGGAGCTCGTTTATATCAAATAAAAATAAAGTGGATAAACCAAGTAACTACATACGTCTTTAGATGATGTCTTCAAATCAAGGAACTCAACGTCAATGATGAATTTTCCTGTCAATGGAACCTCAATAGCCCAAACAAAGTCCTCGTTCGTTTTGAGTTGCTTGTCGGCTATCTCTGCTCGTTAATCACAGATGTAACTACTTGTCATAAAACAAAGGATAGAAACAGCCACCCAAACATCCAGCTCATGAAGTAAGAAATAAGGTATACAGTCCCCATCCACCATTTCTTGAGGTTTCAAACATTTACTCATGGACTAAAGGAGATAGTATCAATTTCCAGTACAAAATTTCTCCATGCGGGAGGAATAAACGTGTCAATAAAAATTTAGCTGAGCGTCTAGTTTGCTAATTTAGATATTGGATATAATTAACTAAGCTAACCCTGAGATGCTAAATGGAGAATTTCCATATGTGTGTATATATAGTTCTTGAAAATAACTCAAATGATGAATGATGATCAAGTATCTTGGCAGAACATAGATATCAAAGCTTTGTTCTTTAGATGTTTAAGTACCTGGATGAGTAAAGGTCTTCCGATCTCCAGCGGAACAGATAACTCGAATAATGAATGATGCAATTGGGGGATTTGCTCGAGTTAGATTTGATATTTCTGGATATAATTTAACAAATAACACCCGGTTCTTTTCCACAGACAAATGCCTAAAGTCCAATAAAAACAAATATTAATTCAGAATATGTCAAAAGCAGGAAGAAAACGAAGCAAGAAAAGGATCACTAGATAAAAGGCCTTCAAGTTTGTACTTCATTTTTCACTTTTCTAGAAACCATATCTAGCAGCAGATAAAGTATCTCTGGTACGGGGTAGCACCAAATTATTATCCACATCCAATCTCAGGCATGGACCATTTCTCCCATCCTCTGCAACCAATTATAGACTACGCGAAATCTCATAATCCCACCTCATAATTATACATTCCTCGGACATCTATATCCAAATTTCCACTTTCATCAAAGACAAAATCGTTTGGAGATAAACAAACAGGCAAACTCAAATACAATTACTGGAAGCTAAAGTTGTCTATGATAATCGTACGAAATCTTTAACATACTTATTAGAACTAATCAGCAGAAATAACGAATTTGTTAGCATTACGACAATGAGCAAAAGTAACAATCTTCTTCACCGACAACCCTAAAACACACAAAACACAAAAAGGCTGAGAAGCAAGTTGTCTAACCAATTCCAATTGCCGATCTTGAAAGGATCGGACTTCCGGTAGGTGCAAGAAGCAAGGTTGTCTATCCTCCATTGAGCGAGACGAGACGTCGTTTCAACTCTATAAGCAGAAGAATCGGTCATCCTAGTGAAAGCCAGAGCCGTAGTGATTTCATGGATGCAATCCAACAACCGATATTCTCCTGCCTTTCCCAGGTTTACTGTTTTCTGAACTATCTCCACTCATAAAAACCATAACCCAATACCCAAAAACTAACCTTTCGTCTCTTTCCTCACCTTCTCAATTCTCTACTACACTACAACAGTACTGGGTGATCATTAAGGAGATTTATTGACAAAAGACAAAAGTTTTGAACTGGGTTTTACTTGTTGCCTTTCGATGGTTTCGGGCACGCAAGCGTGTTGGTATTACTTCACGCCATTGATATAAAAGCTTCTTTGTTTATTTAAGTAGGAGAGAAAGAGAACCACGGGGAGAAAGACAGAGGTGATTTGGTAATGTTTGTTGGCTTACACTGCACTTCAGGCAAGGGATCTTGGGGAGATATAGTTTATGTGTGTTTTGCATTTGGCTTGTTCCTTGTTGATTAAAAAGGCCACCTTTATCCTAACTGGATGTGGTTTATGTGTGCCTTTTTATAAAATTTTGGTGCTTTCAAGCAAAGTATCTGTTCTCGTCTAGTAGTTAATGGAAGATGAAAAATTGGATTCAATCACATATTTTGTTGACCTCTACAATTTAAATGCACTCAAAAGTCATGGATCACCTTCCACCCAATCTCCACCCACCAGATAGGATTTTCCATTGTTGTTGACGCTTATTTAGTGCAGCAACAAATTATAAGGAAAGATATGCAGTTTTTTTAATATTTTTTTTAAAAAAAGTTATGGATTAATAAGAGTTAATAGTTAACACCTAACATCGTTTAGACATTTGTTAAATAAATTATGAAGAATCCTAACTAAAATTCAGACCATTTGAACGACCGCTGAATGAGAATAACGGAAAGTCAGTGCTCGTGTGACTATATCCTGACAAATATCAAGGACCCAGGCTCCTATAAGTTTGTGCAATGCAGTCAGTACGTCATAAGCTCCGGTATCCACGACTCCGTTGTCTCTTTTATCTTCTGTCGTTTCGTTGGCTTAGGTCTATGTGATGCGTGGGCATTAAATGTAGGAAATCATGCACACAGTTTTGTGACATCATCCATTGATGGGCTTTGGATAAAGGGCTACTACTCACACATCCCCATCTTTTGTACTTTAGAGAAGTAGGCAGGCTTACCAAATTATACGAACAGTCAGAGTGGAATGGAAGATGGTTGTCTGCGGGGTAAGTAAGGAAGAAAGCAGGGGATGTCTGATTAAGGTTGGAATGTTGGGTTACTTTAGCATGAACACCAACGTTATATTAAAATATAATATATACATATATTCAATTCATAAGTAGATAAGGAAGGTATCTTCTTGTGGGCCGTACCGAATAGAATCCTTTACACATCCCAATGTTGCAAGCAATCCATACACTGAAATCCTAAACCATCAGAGCCCTACACATATCGGGCAGTGGCAGGGCCGCAGGGCCCCACCTATGATTTTCTTCACATTATATTTATAATGCAAGCAATCTATACACTGAAATCCTAAACCATCAGAGCCCTACACATATCGGGCAGTGGCAAAGCCCCACCTATGATTTTCTTCACATTATATTTATAATTTAATTTTAAAATTATTTAATTTTGTATAATTGAATCCAAATAAACTTTTTTTTTTTGGATTGGAGAAAATTTGATAGCGGACCAAGCAGACACACCTCTCCAAGGGTCCAACCGGCGCACCACCCCACAGGCAGGTCAAGCGGGCGCACCTCATCATTGAGGGTCCAACTAATTCTCTACCTACAGGTAAAACTCCGGCTGCCTCAGGCTTTTACAAGAAAGGCTGGTATGAAATTGAACCTGTGACCTAACCAAAGCCAAGTCCCGCTCTCAACCATCGAACCACACCCTTTGAGGACTCAAATAAACTTTATCCTAAAACCAATTAGTGATCGAAGAGTAACTAACTAGACTTATATGCATGTACAAAGTCATATCATTTTTTCATGCAGGACAAACTTTGACTTATATTTCAACAAAAATCATTACATTAGATTATATTTTAAAATCATTTGTTAATAACGTCATTAAACTAAAAACCAAATCATATAAAAGCCAGTGTAATGATATGATTAGATATAATTACAAAATAAAATGATTAACCATGACTCATTAATAGGATTTGTGATCATTGTCTACCAACGTATAGAGAATTTGTCAAGGATACTTATTAGGAAACATAGAGGGTTCCACCAGAGGATGTATCTAAACCACCATTTATTGGTGAAAGTTTCCTTTTTCTTCCTATTGATAAATGTAAGGAGCAGTAAAGTCAAAGGCAAAGAAGGGAAGTTTTCTCTCTGGGAAAGAGCGTTGCCACCTAACTGTCACCAATCAATGACTTGGTATGGTGTATTAATAATACAATGTACTAGATTTGGTTGGGATTAGTACTTAAATGCATTTTGTAATTGCATGTCACGATCCAAGCATTGAAACGGTTGCTCAAGTGCCAAAAATCCTTTTTTCATGGCCACACTTAATTGAATCATTTGCTTAATATGTATTTTTTTATGTTATGGTGGACATTATCATGTGAAGGTGGTGGTCTTAATACGTTTCGTGTGAGACCATAGTCAAAGTAAATAATTGATGGAGCAGGCAGGACGCAGGACTAAACTTGGTTTGGTTCTTGACGAGAGTCCTTTGCAATCCAACTCATAGTCTAGCTGAAATTGGATTTTAACCTTTACATTGGATTACTAATTTCAAGTCTTGAAATAGGTAGGACCATCAGTATAACTTTTAAAAAACACTGATGTAGTTTCCAGTAAAATGTAGAAGTGTTTTTGGTGCATATGTCAAAGGTCCCGAGTGCCAGCGCCATCATCAGCACAAGTGTCAGCAAGGAAATGGACTACTTGGCAAATGATGTATTTATTTCTGACCACACCACCAACAGAAGTCATTTAACGACATCAGTGGTCCCTCCTTAGAACAAGAGGTGAGGAATTGAGAAAGCCCATGACCAGTGCGCACAACAATTCCTATAATGAGGAATTGTTGTTGCAATTCCTCATTATAGCTTAAACATGCTATACTAAGCAACAATTTCTAACTGTGGTCATCTTTGTAACTAGAGAAAATGTCTCTTCGTAGTTAATACTATACTTCTTTGTGTATCCTTGAGCCACTATTCTGGCTATATATTTATCAAGAGAACCGTTAAGTTTGAGTTTAATAGTATAAATCCATTTGCTATCAATAAAGAGACATTTGTTGGTGTAAGAACTAATTCCTATGTATGATTTGTCTATAAAGCTGAAATTACTTTTTCCATAACACTTTTTCAACATGAATTATCTACTGCTTGCTTATAGGAAGATGATATGAAAATAGATTCAAGAGTACTAAGGTAAGCAATAGAAGGATCATACCATTCTAGAGAATAACAATACCAATCTAAAAGTTGACTAATATTATAGAGTGGGCTAAGTAATGAGATGGTGTTGAAGAATGAGAAGGTATGGCTGGTAATTATAAAGATTGTGAACCTTTTGAATTATAATTAAAGCATTTGAAATATACTCACTATTTCCTGAAAAATCACTTTTTGAATCATTCACAAAATTATTATACAAAAATGAAGGCAAAAAAGGAGATTGATTTATCAAGAGAGTAAGTAGGAATCACAAAATGAGAGAAATAATAATACCAATCCTGAAAACAAAGTGACATGACGAGAAATTTGCATCCTTTTTATATGAATATCATATCACAGATATCCTTTATGTTTATCACTATAACAAAAAATAAACATTTTGATGCTTTGAAAGATAATTTTGATCTTTCAGTTAGACGTAGAAGGGCAAACTAAACACAACCAAAGATTATAAGATGAGATTGCTTAGGGGATTTCTTGTACCAAATTTCTTTTATAGAAAAGATAAAGGTGTGTGATGTTTAAGTGTAATCATAAGTTGTCAATTGATTAAAAACATAGCTATATGAATAACTTCTACCAAAAAAACTATATGGAATATAGGGTTTAAGTAAGAGAGTATAGGTAATTTCAACAACATGATAATTTTTTTCAAAAATCCATTTACTCTGGAGTTTGGGGATAACATAGTTGATGCAAAATAAATTTTTCTTGAAATAGATTAGTGAGTTGAGAAGATCAAAAGTTCTCCTCCTCAGTGATTTTGCTAAATTGTGCCTCAATCATATTAAAAAAAGGATTTTGCATCACTAGTAAAATTAGAAAACGAAAAGAAACAACCAAGTAAACCATATGTAATGACCTATAAATTATACACAATATCTATATCTTAACCTAGACAAAAATGGTGATGGACACCATAAATTAGCATATATTAAATTAAAAGCTACATCTATATTAGAGGACTTAGGAGAAAAAGGTAACTTTATAGCCTTACCAAGAGAACAACTTTCACAATCTAATGTTAAAGAAACAAAGTTAACATCTAAATGATCATGAAGAACATTAGATTGAAACATATTTTTGAGTTTACTTATATAAGAATGTGTAGGCATTGATACCAAAGGCATCACTATTTTTTAGCAGTCAAAAAATTATTTGGAGAAGAAACATAACAATAAATTGAAAGAGAAGACATATTATCCTTATGATTATGAGAGATTGGATCATTCAAGTTTAAGTAAAATAATCATTATTGCGTATTCCCTTTCCTAATCAACTTCCCTGGTTGAGATCTTGTATAGAAAAACTAGCAAGGAGAAAATTTAGCTTAACGCTTTTGATCAACAAATTGACCAATGGAAATTAAATTGACAGTTAAGTTTGGGACATAAAAAGAGTTAGAAAGAGGAAGAGATTCATTAAAAAAAAATGTTTCAACCCTTTTTATAAGTAATATTTCTTTGTTAGTTGCAATTATGAAATTAGTTAGTAGATATGCTTAAAGTTTTGAGAAATGAGGTATTTAGTTGGATAGTTGATTAAAGTTTGTAGAGTTGATAAATCAAGATAATTGGTTTGTTTTACTTGATAAACCAATAATATAGAAGGTAGATGAAATAACACCTAATAGAAGAGATCACATGGTTGTTTGAATAATTTTTTTGCATGGTCTCTTATGTGAGAGTCGAGGTAGTATTATGTGAGCCACTAGTAGTTTTATCTAGACTTAAACTAAAGGTAAGAAATGTAGGTTATTTTGCATATTCTTTTCCATTCAAAGATCATATCCCCTTCTTTTCACAATAATTACGTTCATTTATCCTCTTGCAATGAGCTTATATATGACCAATACATATGCTATTGCAAAATATGCATTGAGCTTTACTATAATCTCTATTCGAATATTTTGTTTAGGGCGTGCCATGAGAAGTTAAAAAAGCATAATAATTAGAATTAGTTTAAACATCCGAATTAGCCTAGGTCTAAAATTGGTTTTCCTATTCAAAAAATTCTTCCAAAAATAAGTCAATATTAGTTAAGCCTTGATTGATTATAACATTTTTAGATTTAGGTCTAAGTTTCATAAGAAATTGCAGGGCTCTACTCTTATCTGTATCTTGTTTTAACTCCTTAAAAGCGTAATCCTAAACAATTTTAAAGATATCATATTGAATCTAGTCTATCATCCCTACAATTAAGAGCAAAATAATTTTGTCTTTCTATCATCTTGATTGAGTTTAGCAATTAGATAATCATTTTAAAATTGTCTAGTATAGTTGGTTTAAGAATATAACTTCTTAATGTGAGCTCAAATCATACTAGTAGTACTAAAGGATCTAAAATTTGAAGCAATTTCTTCCTCAACAAAATAAAAATTTTAGCATTATTCACTTTTCATTTAACTGTTTCTTTATCATCAATTAGTTCATGCTATGAACCATGTAAATTTTCACACAGTTCTCTTCCTTCTATAAAATCTTAAAAATAAAATCTTCAAAGAGATACAAAAGATATAGATCTCACATGAAACTTGTCGAATAATAAAACAAAGATTGTTGATACCAAATAGTAGTATAGTACGAGCAAGGAATTGTTCGTGATAATTAAAAAACAAAAAAATAAATGATAGCCAAAGTAAAGAAGAAGTTTGATTTATCACTATTCTGATACCATAGTAATAAAAGGCAAGACAACTTTTGAAATGTAAAAACATTTGAAATTCTTTTTACTTGTACACATTTTCTTCTATATATATACAACAGAAAACTATATATAAAAAGTAGATAAAAGGTTGAGATTATACTTCAATTATATTTTATCTAGAATTTCTTGTTTGTTTCGGTATCTATTACTTCATTTGCTTTTGAGTTCTTGTTGTTACTTGCGCTCAAAGCTTTCTTTGCAACTAGAAATCAATGAAAAAACTAACACCTTCACTGCCTTCTCTTCTAATCATCTTCATCTCCTAAAACAAGTCTTGCACACAAGAGAAGTGAAAGAAAACAATAATAAGAGAGAAGTTGATGAATTACGAATTTAGTTTCAATTATGCTATAGTAATATGCTTAATTCATCAACTTCTTTATGATTATGTTTTCATTCACTTTTCTATATATAGTAGATTATGAAAGTTGATTCACAATCCTTAAGGTCCTAAACTTCAAAATAAAGTGTGAATCTTTTGTCAGCTTAACTTGTGTTGGTTCTCTAACTAAAGAAACCTTTTGTGAATGAGTTGTCTGTGAGTTAAGATTGAAGACTATTTTGATTAAAGAGTTATGAATGTATTCACTACGACCATTGGAATCTAAAGCGGTGGACTTTGCTATTTTAACTGATTTCAATTTCATTGTTTTTGTTCACATTGTGCTTCCTGAATGAACAGGTTGAATGAGTAAAAAGTTGTATAGTTCAGTCTAACATTCTCCCCCAATTGCTCTTTGTTTCTTTTTTCTAAACATTCATTTAAAGAAGGGTGTGCCTTTTGGAGGTTAGAACCATACGGTCTCCTTTTTGCATACTGTATCTTTTTTAATCCTTCCTTCATTTTGATAATGTTTTCCTGATAACATGATGATAAATATTCTTTTAAGTTTTAAGTTGCTTTACATGATGATAAATATTCTTTTAAGTTTTAAGTTGCATAAAAGCATCCTTCTAACCAACTGTTAATCTATCTTTTGAAAGATCATGTCAAATTTTAGTGTGCACATTGCATTTTTCTTTATGTCCCGTTCATAATCATTTCAACGTTATGGTTGAATTTCTTATTAGAATTTGAATATCATATCCAAATGAACTTATAATAGCTTCCTTTCCCATTTTGTGTTGACTTCCTCTTAGAGTGTCAAGGTTACTATTGCAAGTCCCTTACCCTCTTTTTAGTGTGTAGTTACCATCAATAGTCATGTCGAACTTGCTTCCATTATTCTTTCAACGCCTTTTCTTCACATGTTTGCAACAATTATTCAGTAATAATCCTTTTGCCTACTCGTTTTCACATTTCTTTTATAAGGAAGTTTTTTTAATTCTTCTTTTTATCTCAATGCAGCAATTAATCTTTGGAAATACTTTTGGTGACATTAAAGTGTTAAAAAAATTTCTTTTGGCCATTTTTAAGAATATGCATTAGAAAGACCCTAATTTTGTCTTTGCTTATGTATCAACATAATATTTAGTTTCAATTATGGAAACTAGTCATCAACATCAAGCATGGAAATAGTTGAATTTTGAGGGACCACAATAATAGGCTCATAATGCTCTAAGTTGCTCAATGTAAAAGCTAAACAAAAAATTGTTAGCAGATAATACTATTCACTGGAATAGGGAAATCATCTTGGCTCATGGTATAGACTCAAAATTGAGTCCAGACATGAGAAGCAGATGACATCTTTAAAGGAAGTTGATAGAAGTTTCATATTCACATTCATCTTATGTAACATCCCACCCCCTACTGGAAGGGTAAAATAGTAAATTTGGCATAGGATGAGATGGATTGGGATGACTTAGG
>JANKYE010000225.1:37503201-37513998 GCA_032467995.1 Erythroxylum dillonii
TGTCAAGCTTAGTAGTGAAAGCTTTAAACTTTGAAGATAACTTTGAGTAAGTCAAATAATCTGAAATAGGATATTTAATACATAATCTTACCCCCTTTCGTAGTGCAATTGGCACATCTAAGTCACTTACCACAGTCTCTATAGGAGCCAGTTCCTGGTCCAATGATTAGCCTTGTTGAGGAGCTTTAGGCCTTCGAGAATACACTAAGGTTGGTTTTTCAAGAATTGG
Organism: Erythroxylum dillonii; assembly: GCA_032467995.1. NCBI lineage: Eukaryota > Viridiplantae > Streptophyta > Magnoliopsida > Malpighiales > Erythroxylaceae > Erythroxylum > Erythroxylum dillonii. Next base: position 37,503,431 of record JANKYE010000225.1, read on the forward strand.
TGATCCCACTGAATTGGACTGGACAGTTTCAAGTTCAATGGTAGGTGTTTGCGGGTTTTGTGGGAAGGTTTGTGAGATAAGATTTGATATGCTTGGGTCCCAATAAATCTCTTCATTGGATGTCTCCCTCTGAAGAGAGGTATTGATGAAGTATGGTTGTTTTTCAAAAAAAGTGACATCATATGAAACAAAGAATTTGTTTGTAGAAGGTGAGAAACACTTATAACCCTTTTGAGTAGGAGAGTACCCAACACACACACAATTAATAGCTCGTGGGTCAAGTTTGCTTCTATTAGGTTGATTGATGTGTATGAAAATAGTACACCCAAAGACTTTAGGAGGAAGAGAATTAAGGAGCTCAACTTGAGGAAATTGTTCTAGAAGAACACCTAATGGGGTTCGGAATTTAAGAGTTTTTGAAGGAAGACAATTTATCAAGTATGAAGCAGTTAGAATGGCTTCTCCCTAATAAGAATTTGGAACAAAGTTGGTAAACATCATAGATCGGGCTACCTCTAAAAGATTACGATTCTTTCTCTCCGCTATCCCATTTTGTTGTAGGGTATATAAGCATAGGAGTTATGGTGAATGATCCCATTCCCACTGAGATATTGAATAAAATCAGTTGAAAAATATATTCTCATTGAGATATTAAATAAAATCAGTTGAAAAATATTCTCTCTCATTGTCTGTACGCACTACTTGAATAGAGGTCTGGAATACATTTTGGATGAGTTTGTGAAACTGTTTAAAGATATGATAGGCTTCAGATTTGTCTTTCATTAGATATATCCAACATACCCCTGTATGATCATCAATGAAACTGATAAACCAACGAGTACTAGTTGGAATTGTAACTCTAGCGGGAACCCAGATAGCACTACGAATTAATTGGAAAGGTTTTGTGGGTATGTATGAGTGTATGGGATAAGTATTTTTGCTTTGGTTTGCAAGGACACATTGCTCACAATATAAAGAAATATTATCTTTATTGATGAAAAGGTTTGGATATAAGATTTTCAAATATGGGAAATTGGGATGACCAAGGCGTTGACGCCATAATATAACATCAGAATTTGACATAACTGAAAGGGAAATCCTATGTGGTGATTTGAATTTAGTAGGAGTACTATTTCCTGAGAGGTAGTAAAGTCCATCTTTCTCCTCAAAACTGCCAATCATCTTCCTCAAACACCGGTCTTGAAATTCACAATGAGATGAAAGGAACGTCATAATACAATCCATGTCCTTGGTTAATTGACTGACAGATAATAGATTATAAGTTAACTTAGCCACATAGAGAACATTATTTAATGGCAGTTTTGGCAAACAAACTCTCCCTTGACCAATAGCTGGTGATCCTTTTCCATCCGCGACCTAGACATTAATTTTTTGGTTACATGACTCATATTTTTCAAAGACATTCAAAGACCAAGTCATGTGGTCTGATGCACCTATTTCCACAATCCAGAGATTTTTAATTAGGGGCTTTGATAATAATGATTGACACAAGTTACCTTTATGCGCTAGTGTTGCAGTAGAGGTTTGTTGGTCATGTGAGTCTTTCTCAGTTGTGATTTTTGTCTGATTCAAGAGTTGATAGAGTAGTTCAATCTACTGGGGGGATAGGTTTAGCCATATGGATTTACTGATATCGAATTCTGCTACGTGTGCTGCTCCACGTTTTTGTTGAACTCTTTAGCTTTTAGGTTTTCAATCTAGTGGTTTCCCATGTAATTTCCAGCAGGTCTCACGGGTATGGTAGGGCTTATCATAGTGGTCACACCACTGCTTGTTCTTGGTTTCTTGCTCTCGGGTTTGGTGAGTAGACTCCTTTCGAGAGTTTGTCATAAAGCTAAGCCTTTAAAGGTTTGTTCAGAAGTGTGTGAGGTAAGCATGACCTTTTTCCTACTCTCTTCCCTACACACCTCAGCAAACGTTTCTCAGATTGACGGCAATGGTTTTAAACCGAGTACCTTCCTTGTACTTCATTAAGTCCAACATGAACTCCTTGCAAGAAATCAAAAACTCTCTCCTTCTTCAATAATTTTTCATACTTCTCGGCATCAGCACAACACTCACAATTTACGGCATAAAATAGATCCATCTCCTGCCATAATTCAGTAAGTTATAATACTCGGTAACCGACATATTACGTTATTGAGTATTTCTGATTTTTGATCTGACTTCAAAGCACTGAGAAGTGTTTTCCCAATCAGAATATATTTCTTACACAGCCTCCCAAATTTCTCTTGTAGTTTTGTAGAATAGGTAGGTTCTTCCTATTTTTGGCTCCATTGAATTTATAAGCCAAGCCATGACAATAAAATTCTCGACTTCCCAAGCACCGTAAGTGACTGCTGTTTTGTGTGGTTAAGGAATTGCCCCTGTTTGATATCCAGCCTTGCCTTTTCCTTTGATTATGAGCATGACTGATTGGGACCATTCTTGGAAATTCGTTCCATTTAATCTATGTTGCGTGATTTGCAACGAAATATTATCAATAGAAGGAGATGGAATTTGGGCTAAAGGTATTACATAACTAGGTGTTTGGGATGAGGTTTGGCACTCATCAAAGGAACCGAAGGTTGGTTGAACTCCAGCCATGATGTGGCTGGAAAAATTAGGCTACCAGAATCAGTAGCTCTAGTACTATGAAACAAAAGGGTATAGAAAATATCAGAAGAAAACCCATTTTATTTCTCTGATTATATGTAATTTATACATGAGTATAATCAATTCTAATACTACTAAACTACTGGATTTTTAGTATATACTAACTTATCCTATCTATAGTATATCTTATCTACTAGAAGATAAACTTATCTCCTAGAAGATAATCTCCTAAGCTAACTAAACGTGGATAAAAGATAAAACAGCTTGTATCAATAAAATATCAAAAACCTGTCCCGAGAATAGGATCCAACAATAAAACATGTCTGTCTGAGATGTCTTGTGGCAGTTTTTCATAGATGAGCTGTCAGACATTGAAACATGAAGAGAATGGTTAAAACTAGAGAATAGACATTTCTCCAAAGTGGAATAGACAACCCATACGAAGGACAAAGGGAGCCTCCTTTCTCTTTTTGGTTCCTTAGGCTACAACTTGGGAAAAAAGAGTGTACAAACCTGTTGACCATTATCACCTTCCCTATGAATTAGGATCTTCCCAATCTTGATGCCCTTACAGCATGCCCGCAAAGCATTCTCCATACTCTCACCACTGAGAAGATAAGAGTTCAAAAATTCATTAACTGGCTTATTGGGAAGGCTTCATAGTTGTAGAAGATTAGAAGATTAAAACAGCTGGCAAATAGCAGGGCTGTATCTTCAAATTCAGATCTTCCACTATCTAAGCTGAAGCTAAACAAGCATGTTCTCATCAGCACGCCCACTGAAATATAATTATTTTATTTGAACATCAACAATTAATTTCTAAAAAGATATTAAGAAAAAGTAAAGAAGTTGGTCACAAAATTCTCTGCTTTAGCATCTTAAGGGAAACTTCATTTTCACCGTAGTTGGTCCTATGCTACAGGATAAGTTGCAAAATAAAGCAACATGCTATCATCACAAAAGTTCATGGTCTGCCAGTGATAGGACCAAGATGGGAAATGCACGCTGTAAAATAAACGTTAATATGCCTGAATTCAAAAAAACCCATGCTGCAAGATGTTAGACCATGTAAGTACCTTCGAATAATGGAGACACCACATAACCTCTTACAGAAATCCACACCCGTGTATACAGAGCCTTCATTACAAACAATATATTGCAAATACATGAACAAACAGAACTAATGCAAAAATGAAAACCCATATAAAAACTACAGGAAACCAATATGTAAACATATTAACTCAACACTATGACAATTGTCAGTTACTGTTAACTCAAAGAAGTAACCAAAATCAGGGTACCAGATGATATCATCTTACCGGTGGGAGTGATCACCTGCTTTTCTGTGAACGGTAGATGTCCCAAACCATGTTCAACAACCTAGGAATAGCAAAAGGCATTATGAGTCATAAACAGCATAAAGAAATGCTGTTGGATTCCAGTATCATGCAAAGAAACTCGCTGTTATCAAGAGAAGAAAGAAGTGTTTATGAACCCACCAAACGGATCAACCGATCAGAATAGAAAACAAAGTCATGTTTCATCGTTTGAGAATCACGTATGAGGGTATGCATACCACGTATCTGTGATAGAGAAATGAAATTATAGGATAAAACTTAGCAAAACATCCAGATAGATAAAGAAATAGCAGCTAGCATATATTTTTCAAGAACAGGTAAAATAGATAATTTCTGTTAGGCTAGGTGGATTAGTAATTATAGAGCCAAACCTGAAAAGTTGATTGAATGACATATAAATTAGGGTATATTTTACAGAGGTCATGCTGGCCAAGTTTTGTGCGGATATGCTGAACAATCAAATCAACAGCTACATGATTATCTCCTCCACGAGGGATGATGATATCTGCATACTTCTTCGTTGGTAGTATGAAGTCATCAAAAGCTGGCTTCACAAATTTTGAGTACTGCAGAAGAAAACTAAGTCAACTCATACATAAGGCAGGGAAAAAAAGCTACAACAGCATAGACATAAAGCCCGGAGGCTCTATAACATATCTTATTGGTTTACTTAATTAGACATTATGCATACCAATGTTTCAACTAAATTGAATGAAAGGACATTAACCTGATCAAGTACTGCACCAATCTCTCTACCCTTTTCAACAGTGTCGCGCCTTATTCTCCTTGCCAGACGTACATCAGCATCTGCACTGAAGATTGAACCAACATAAAATAACTGCCTATCTTGGTGAGACAGTGCAGTAACAATCAAAACTTGCATTATTTAGTTCAGAATGGATACAAGAAATCATTCAAATAGAAAAAATAAAGGAAGAAATAAACATCCCAAAGAAGCAAAACTACATAAACAAGTAATCCTGGCATTAAAGGTTGTGATGCTGAAGTCCTGCGGATATAAGCATTTGATCAGAGAAAATAAATCACCTTAGGACCTTAACACAGCCTGAGACACTAAAACAGGCAAGTTGCTATTATCAGGTTCAACAATCATGTTAGAAAGTGACGTGATAAGTTTCATATCTTCACAGAATTGTTATCATCCATACAAGTGCTATCACTTCATATCCAAGATAACAGAATGCTTGAAATCCCACTTCATAGTCAATGGTACATAATACAACAGTAACTTTCATTTAGGTTACTGTCAACGGGAACAATCCTGCGGCTCAAAAAATGTAAAGTTTACAGGTATATTTAGGACCAAAATTGGATAAGTTAAACAGGAAAAAAAAAAACAATTAACCTGTATCTACAAATATCTTCATGTTCATCAATTCTCGAACGCGAGGATCATGGAAAATGAGTATGCCTTCTAAAATGATCACATCAGAAGGATTGACCTGCATATTTTTACATCAATAATAACCATACCTGTATTCCACGTAAGGGACAAGAGTGTAGAAGAAATTACTGTATGAAGATATAATGGTAGAGAAACTCAACACAGTTACAAAAAGATTATTTTGTGTGGATTCAGTGATGAGAGTATTCGGCAAAAGAGAAGGGACGATCCTAACCCTTGCTTTAGAAAGAGACAACACCTTTCATGATTAACAAAAAGGGTGAATGTCAGTAATCATATTTTTTACCATGTTCAATCTGTTACATAAGATTCACTTCATCACTTCTGTCTTAGTAGTTCACTGTGTATCAATTGACAATATCATCAAGGTGACAGAACACAAGCAACTAATGACTACAAAATTCACATTTTATCCCAGCCTTGAAGGCCCTTAATAATCTGATTGCATGGCACATGTTATATAAATGATTGTGCAAGCAAATTCCTGCTGGATTGTATAATAAACAAAGCATAGCATTTAACAGAAGGCAATATCAACCACCAGTTGGATAAGATTCTACAGATTCACTAATAACTTGATTTACATTGCAAATATTAAGTAGAAAAGTTGCGGTTGAATGGAACTGACCGACACTTCCAATTTGAGATAAAAGTCTTCATACAAATAGGCATAACATTAGCAAAAATCATATATCTCCAAAAAGTCCGTTGATAACAGCACATATTCTTCCATAAACGCTAAATTATAAATCTGTATGAGAAGGCTTGTATAAACTAAAGAGTTTTGTAAACACAAGAAAACAGTACCCTTCTTGCAGGAAAAACATTAATTTTGTAACTCTTAAAGTCATAGTACGGGATATCCACTGCTTGCCCATGTCTCAAATGCTCCATAGCACATAGTAGTTGCTCAGTGTCGAATGCATCTGACAGTAAGAGAATATTATATTAAAGAAAAGGAGCACCATAATGTCAACCTGAAAGAAAATAATTACAACCACCAACTCATAGTACATTACTTTGCTATTTTGTTTATCTGCCTTCAACTCAGTTGACAAGTAAATTACAAATGCCCATGGCATGATTCACAAAAAATAATGGAGAAAGTAACTAAGTAAGACATAAGATCTGGGAATTAGCACTACATTGAACGTTATGTAAATAGACAATCACGTGCATGTTCTTGGTTGTTAAGATTATTTTAACTAGCAGGTGCTTACTACTAAAAAATTGTTCTCTTAAGAATGAAATTGAGTTAGAGAAGAGTAGGCTTATTTCAGTATATAGCACTACCTATGGAACTGTTAACTCATCATCATTTCTAACATCCTTCACAAGTAAAATCTACTAACCAGGATGGTCGAAGTTATACTCATGAACTCGAGTAAGTTCCTCTTCAGTCAGGTTGTGATAAAAGGAATCCTGCATGGCATTCCATGTCAAATATTCATTTAACTGGATTTAAGGATCATGAGATATACAAACCATCATATGCACTGATAAGCATGTGGGGGAAATAAAAGGTCGAAACCTGAGTTAAATTCTTAGTCAACCTCATTAGACCTTTTCCAAGCGGAAACATGTAACTACAAAAATACTTCAGAAGGAGCTTCCCAGCAGAAGATAAAAGTGACTTTTCAGTTAATTTTGATTTCTCCTCATCACTTTTAGCTAGTTAAAGATAAAAAAGCCTATTGTTTCAGTGCAATCACTAATTAAGTGTCCCATCCCAGAATGCAGTTAAAGAATAAAATCATTACCTGGTTTACAAGTACAACACGTTGATCATGAAGCTGCTGAATAATTAGATCACAGACTGTAGTTTTCCCAGAAGCCGCTCCCCCGGCAACTCCTACATCCAAATATATTAGATGTGACACATTTTGAAACAATGAAGTGTGATAAATAATTGAGTCCAGAATGGCTCGAGAAAAAAAATAGAAAATGCAAATAGGTGTTCCACACTAATGGTCTTGTTCATATATTCTTATGGATAAAAAATATAATTGTAGTCTATTCTCCTGTTTCCTGGCCAGTATTATCAATCTTTCTCACTCCCCTCCAAAGAAGGAAAGGAAAAAAGGGAAGCTACTAAAGATATATAGCAGGTTAGATTAATATCTATATCTATAGAAGAGGTTTACATAACGGTCAAAACAAAGGGTCTATATCTTTCTCATTGTGGATAGGGTTCGGAAGAACCAGGCGAAGCAATGCTAGCTTGAAAATGGATTACATTGGAAACTCACCAATGACAAAAGGCTGTTTGTACATCTTTTCATCTGTGGAGGTTGTTGGATGCCCGTTCTCAATATTTCTAGACTCCAAGCCATCCATGTGAAACCCAGAAAAATGGACGCCCGAAGAGGCCTCTATCATGTCAACAACTGATTTAGATTTAGAATCCATCTGCAGCTACCTACAAAAGCCGACAACAGAAAAGAAGAGCCCACGTGAATACAAAACATTAACTGGATAACAAATAACAAAAGCTTTCCGTGCGTCTCACATCTGCTTGACCTTACACATCATTTCACTTCTCACAGGCATATGCCAACAATAGAGTTCCTTCAAGGAATGAAAGAATACGGTTCATTGGATAAAGCTGATGTCTTACATTTGCAATCATGAGAGAAATATCACACCAAAAACAAAGTACCAATCATTGCATCAACCCATATAGTGCAAAAGCAATGTTAAAGTTCCGTGGTTATCAAAAATTCGAATCCAAACATCCATCCAATACTTCCTGAAAACGTAAGCCTCGTGATGTTTACTACTTCGCTTCACCACATAAATATCATTGTTCCCAACCAACCCGATCATGACACAACCAGAATCAAGAGAAAATTGCATAAAATCATTCCAAAGATTCCAATGTAACTTCCTTCACCTTCTAGCATTCTCAACTCCACCACTTTATTATTACCATGATCGAATTACATGTACCATACACAGGAATCCAACAACTTAAAACGAGATAATGCAGGGAAGCTCCTAACATGTGATCAGAGCCACGATCAAATTGCTTATCCAAATTGGGATCAGACTCTAAACAAAGTCTAATGCCCAACTCAAATTGGAAAAGTTGCAATCTTTATTCACCAAAACAGTAAATTTCAGATTCAATCCACAGTAAAACTAGTGTGTCCTCGCAAATGAATGAATGCAGATCATATCTAAGTACCTGATCGTCAACTCGAATCAGAGATCAATGAAGAGAAAAGAGAGAGATAAAATTATCGCAAGGGGGAGGCGGGGTGTAAAGGATTAGTTTATAAATAATCTGATTTATTGGACAGACTAAAGTAGGTCAAGAGGGTAGCTCTGTTTTGGCAGCCCAAAAGCAAATTACATAGAGACAGAGAGAAAAGGAGAATACAGTGACAGGATTTCTAGCATAAAAGGGGGTGTAACTGGTAAATTGAGAGGTGGGTTTTTTCTTCCCTTTCTTTTTTTGGGTTACACACTTACATATCTACAAGTTCTGCGAGAAAGTTTGGGTTTTTGGTCAATAATACAAATATGTATGTCTGTATGTATACTGTATACAAAATGAGACTATGGATATTTGTTTGAAATGTAATTTGGATTGATGGGATGCTTTATTTCTTAAATTTCTTTCTTTGGATTTTTGTTTTCAGTTGATTGCATGGCTCCTGTGGAAGTTTTTTGTTTTCTCTTGCTTATTTCTTCTCCATCATCATCATCTTCTGCTGCTTCTTCTTGGCCTTGAAACTATTTGCTAACTCCGTCATCCAACAGACGTGTCTAAGAGTTCGTGTGAGAGACACGTCTTAGATGAGTCAGATTGGGATTGAGGATCCGCGTAAGCACCTAATCGGATGTGGGGTCCAGGTTTTTGTTGTTTTTAATTTGTATGAATATGAGATATCTACCCTCAGATTCTGATGTTTTTGTTTTTTATGGGACGAAGATCCCTTCGTCTGAATAGTTTAATCTGGACTTTTCGTCTAATGACAATTGTTTAAGTCTTCCACTAAGTATAAGGTTGTGCTTTATCATAATAATAAATTCATTTTTGACACTCAGACCTTGCCTTATACAGATCAGATTTTGAAGTCGACCGATTGGCATCAGCGCAAGGATGCGAGACTACGGCTCCGCTACACTCATCTCATAGGATGGACGCCATCTCTTATCGAATGGGTCAAGTTAAACACCAATAGCTCTTGCAACTGGTCCTCCTTTTCTGCCACTGTTGAAGGCCTTATCCGGGATAGCACAAGCAATTAGCTTAAAAGCTTTGTCACTTACGCTATCGACAACTAGAACGTGAGGAGGATTAGGAAGTGACACTTAACATTTTCTCCTCCTGGACTAGATGGTTCGAGACCCATAATCTCGTAATTACAGAGATAAATGAATTGTTCATGAAGAATTGGACTATAGTGTATCGACATGTCTACCACGAGAGCAATAAATGTGCTGACTAGTTAGCGTCATATGCCAAGCATGTTGAGATCGGAACCACTTATTTTGACACTACACTTATTAAGTGCCATGTATTCTTCTTGGAGGATCAATCGGGACTTTGTTTCCTTAGACTCATAATGTAACGTGTCTTTTTCCTTAAAAAAAAAAAACCCATAACCCATCTCTATGGTTTAATCCCTTGGCTAATGTTGTAATTATTAGTGAGGTAAGCAACAGATAACCTTTCTTTATAGCATTAATACCAAACATAAATTGTTCCTTGTTTTACAGTTTTCTTCACCGCCAAATTCAGGGACACGGGATCACGTTTATTGTTTAATCTGTCGCTGTATTATTTATTTTTAACCTCATATTTATATGAGTCTGGTATAAATATGTGATGAAAATCAATAAAACAGGATTGGAGCAAGTTTATAGAACAAATGATTAAAAGTTCACCACAATTAAAAGTTCTAATAATTTTCTCCATTGAACAATGGATTATTTCTGGCTATTTTTTTTAAAATTGAAAATACAAAGATTAAAAAAAAGAAAGGAATTTAACTAATAATCTGAGGGATTTTCTAATTTTTAATTTTGAATTCAGTAAAAAAATTTGTTTATTTAAATTTTTAATTTTTGTTTTTAGTTTTAGTTTATTGTTTTGGAAAATAGTTTTAGTTTCTTCTGATTTTTGAAAATTATGAAAACTATAAAAGCAGTTTTTTTTT
>JANKYE010000225.1:37534401-37548391 GCA_032467995.1 Erythroxylum dillonii
GGAGGTCCGATGTTGCCTTGTGTTGTTGAGTTGTGATATTAGAAGTGTGTTTCTTTTGGTTTAATTTTTGGGCTGTCAAAATACAGCCGTTATGCTGCCCGATTTTCGATAAAATCGGGTTAAGGCAAAAATAAGAATAAGAATGAGATTTAGAGGTATTGTTTGGTAAAAGATGAGATTTGCTTGATTAAGACAAATTATATGAATTGGGTGTTATATGAGGATAAATTGCCAAAAAGGAAATTGTATGGATTGGTTATGATTTGAATGAGATTGATTAAAGAAAAAAGGAAAAGAATAGGAAAAGACAAAGAGAAAAGAAAAAAATTTTATACCAGATTTCGGAGAGTTTGAGTTTAAGGATCCCAACACAATGTTTTGTTTTCTAAGTTTTGCACTCCCGGATGTCAGTTTTATTTCGTTGTATCGAAACTAGTTTGGTGTTTCGTAAGAGGTTGGATATCCGGATAACGGGTTCCAGCATTTATGATATCAGAGCAAGAAGAGTTTTTGAGGGAATCTGTATAAGTAGTTAGATTTCGGTAACGGGATCCAACATAAGCAAATCATGTCTTTTTCCTTCCTTAACATTTTCAAGACATTACAAAGACAAATACACCACAGACAGTTGAAATAAATGCAAAAACACCCGAAAAACTCCTAGGTTTATGCAATGTTTGAACATTTATACCAACATTGTGTATACAAAAATCACAAAGAACAAATGCTGAATGACTTACCTCCACCGAAGGACATAAAGACAGTGTCCGGAGAAGACAAAGGCACACAAACGTCATCGAGGAGAAGAGGAATCGATGATAAACCAATGGGAGAGAGGAAAACAATGAAAACAAAAACACAGGGGAGAGGGAGGGGGTATTTGGCCAGGTTAAATGTGTAGGAAAACGACGTCATTTGGTTTACGTTTTATTAAAAACATTGAAGCCGAAGGAAGCGATGATGTTTACCTCTAAAATTTACTGACAGAACTGTATTCCGTTGATAAACCCAAAACTTATTTATTCGGCCAAGTATTCCCGCCTTCTTTACCAAAGGTAATTTTCTACTATCGTTATATTCCATCGGAAAATTTTCCGGGATAATTTCCCTTCATATTTAGCTACAGACATTTTTCCCGTCGTAAAATGAAAAATTTCCCAACAATGTTACTAACAAAAAATGATTTTTCACGGTTTCATTTCCATCGGTAATTTTCCATCTCTAATTACTAATTTTCTTGTAGTGTATGGATTTTGGTATTTTCCATAAGGCTTTGGCTGGTGGGGTTATTCCATTAGTTTTTGTTTCAAATGTTGGATCAGAGATTTGGTCCTAAGTGTTTACTTGGTATAGTTAGGATTTTATCCAATGAAGAAGTCAATTCTAATAGTGCTAAGATATTAATATTCATATGTGATTATGCAAAACCAGTTGCATTCACTCTTGTTGCAATTGTTGCATGTACTCCTAAGAAAATCCATATTTATAAAGTAGGTGAAATTAAATGATTCTAACACAATTCTATAATTTTTTTCACATTCAATTTTCAATCCCTTGTTTGATAAGACATTATGAATAAGAAATTGTTAACTTCTCTTACAGTTTACTAGACAGTGTTCAAATATTTCTTGTTGTTGATCCTTGTATAAGAAAACACAAACAAATTTTCTCAAAGCTAGTAAAATTTTAGTTCAAAATCATTCTTCTCAGATTTTATTCTTAATAGTAGCTATATTAACTTCTAAAGTCATGCCTAGTTGCTATTCCTACTTATTTGAGTGTTTCTTTTGTTGTATTTGAACTTCAATCATTGGTTTACTCTATTTGGTAATTAAACCATATAACTTGAATTTGAAGAGATTATATTGTCTACTTCTTTAATATAAAAATTGGATAATAACAAGCAAAGCACTTTCACTAACTTTACATCTTGCTTAAAGGACATTTTGCCTTAGGTCTAGGTATAATTTGTATTTTTATTATACAGAGAACATGTTTAAAATAAGAAATTTCATTAAACAACATGTTGTCATGGTTTTATTTCTTTATTAAGTTGCTTTCTTGTCATGATCCTTTATGCATATGTTTAATTTAAAAGCTTATAATTATCATGTCTAGAATTGTTTGGTGCTTCCAAAAAGAGGATTAATATGCTTCTTGTCTTGTTGAATTGTACTAAGCTGATTATTTTTCTCTATAATTTTTATGCTTTATTTTGTCTTCAATCTCTCTAATTCTATATTTTGCTTTTAATCCTCCCTAGTTAAGGAAAAATGGTACGTGATAAAATTAAGAAACAACATATTGCTTAATGAAAGAGAAAGAGAACATTGACATCCTCTCCTCCTCCTCAAGAACAACCCTTACATTTTTATTTCTAATCAATATATCAAGTTCTATGTAGAGTATCTTATAGGTAGTGTGACCCTTCAAAGAGACTTTGATTTTAAGGATCTGAAGAATATAACATTGTAGCATTATTCAAAGCCCTCAATTAGAAGAGGAGGTGTGACCATCCAAACTTTTCTTCCCTTATATTGGTAAAGAAATTCTATGTCAATTCTTTTTCCTAAGTAGGAAAGCAAGAAACAATTGAGCATATAAACATTAGAGGCAAATAAGTCAATATCTCAATAAGAAGAATCAATAAACACTTGTAAGGAGAGTAACACTCACCCAATCAACTTTCTAGCTACTAAACTCCTTACTAAACTTAAGGCTTGGAATTACTTCTTCAATGCCTCTCGTTATCTATTAACTTATCCAAATGAAGTTAATGTTGAGTGTGCGAAGATATTTTACAAAATCAAGCACAAAATGTCTATTAATGTTGGTAAAATAATCAATGAAATAATTTGTAAGATTTTCAAAGATCCAAAGAAGACTATGATCTTCACAAAGTTACTTATTGAGTTAATGGTAGATAATGAAGTGTCCCTTTTTGATGTTCCTTATAGAAAACACTTTGTAGAGGAACCTATATCATATGCTCTACTATTGTATAAAGAAAAAGTGAAAAAAGCCATAGAGCTAAGGATGAGAAAGAGAATAGGTGCTCCTGTGGAGGTTGAAAGATAAGAAATAGTTACATAATAATCACAGAGCAGCTTTAGCAGAACCTACACTAACTTGTTGACACATATTATCTTATTATGATAGGGATAACTTTGGATTTGAAAAAGCTCAATGAAAATATGGCTACATTGGATTAAAAATAGAATAAGACTTGATGCCTCCATCAAGAAGCTGTTCAAAACCAAATCTCCAATCTTTAATAGAAGGTAGAAACATTAAAAACTAACATCAAGATTTTAAATTATTTAGATTTTCTCTAAATATGTCACTATATCACAAAAGGATAGTGTGTATAAGGCTACATTAACTGAGTCTGTGACTAAGAAAATTTGTGATCGAGATAGATAGTAATTACCAAATAGGGAATTCCCTCTTGATTACCCACCTTTCCAATAGTGGCTAAGCATAGAGATCTTATTGCAATACAGCTAGCACCTATGGATTTGTATCATCCATACATGTGTTTAATCTAGCCTCCATACCAATAGAACTAGTAGCCCCCACCTGGAGAGTCTAGCCAGTCTTTCAGCTTCTAACCAGAGCAATATGATTGATATGGATGCAAAATCTTTCACCTTTCAAGTGCACCATTTCCATTTTCACTGGCTATCTTTTCCTAAACATTAGGATAATTTTTATACTAAATGTAAGGGAAGCTTGGTTGTATGTATGTGTATGATTTTCTTTGGATGTGGATGTATAGTCTTTCTAGGTTATTCTATGTGTTCAACATTAGGTTCATGACATAATCGTGCATTTTATTTTCTTTTTCTTTTCTTTTCATTTTTTATTTTCATTTCAAACATATAGTAATATGATTGTGATTTTCTAGATTGTATTTAAGGAAACTAATTGATGATTATTGCTTTATAGAGATGAAATACCTTATTTGCTTAATATTATTAAATTTTGCAAGAAATTAAAGCATGCTTTATTATAATGGGTAGAACATGAACTTGTAAGAAATGTTTTAGCCTAATTATCAATCATTTACTTCTTATGAACATTTCTTCTTTGAGTGAGCTTTGCTTTCTAATAGATCTAGAATTTGCTTGAAGATCTTTGAAAAAAATAAAATTCACATACAGCCTGATAGACATAATGGTAATTTAGTTAAAACCTCACTTGCAAATAACCAACATTATATTGATTTTTCCCTTCGAGAAACCCTATTGAGCCAATGACCTATTCCTTCCATGAACCCTACACTAAAACAACCTTTTTTCACTTTCATTTATTACCCATATTTGATCTATGAGCTAGCAAAGTATAATAGGTATAGGGAAAAATGAAAAAAAGTTGGAGAGATAATAAAGGATAATGGCAACATAATTTAAACGTAGGGGTAAAAAGCTACATGGTTAGACATAGGTTAAAAAGTGTTATAATGGGTTAAGAGTTAGTGAGGAGGGCTGGCAGGAAGCAAGCTTACTTCATATGAATTAGTAATTAAAACTTGGCTCTTGGGAGAAATGTCTCTGCTAAAACTTATATGAAAAAGAAGGAAACTAAAAAATATGTGAAATTTAGTAAAAGCCATTAAAAAAAAGGAAGAATAAAAGAAAACAAAAAATGAACAAAGGGTGTGCTTATTTGTTACAAATCTCAAGAGCTAAGAAGAAAAACAAGAATCTATATATGTTATACAACAATGACAATTCAAAGAGTAAAGTGAGGGTGGTTTATTTTCACAATCTAGTTATATTAGGTCATGAATTAATACTTTGCTAGTAACCTAAACTCTAATAAAAAGGCCTCCAATATATACTCTCCATTTCATATCCATACTCTTTATATCTAAAAGAAAGACCATTGCATCCAAGGGTTACGTGAGACATCTACTAAGGGATCTTAGGCTCTCTTTAAAGCTTATGGTTAAAATTACAAAGTAAAGTGTAGAGTATTCAATATTCACATGACTCATTCAAGAAGGGAAGTGTTGAGGGAGTGAATCTCTACACATTGGAACAAATACATAACTTTTCTTACTTGCATAATTTTTTCAATTATTAAAAAATGATAACACATTCTTATTTTCATTAAGGCAGCAATCTAAATTAGATAGCTTGCTTGTTTTGGATGTTTTACTCTTTTAGTTAGCATTTTCTAGGGACTAACGGATGGCTAAGTATACGGAAGTAATATTTGCATGAAATACTTTGTTTTTATCTCGACTTTAAACTTAAGAGTATTTTTATTTTTCAATCTTCTAGCTTAGTTGAGTTATTTGGTGTAGGGATAAGGTTAAAAATACAAGGGAGGAACTTTTGGAAAATAGGTGCAAGTTCCATGTAAATTTTGTCTTTGATTTTATAACACTAATATGAAGTTGTAGCTTTGGAAGCAAGGAGCAAGCAGAAACTTTGATGCTATAAAATCAATTTAAAGGCACAGTATTAGTGAAGAAAAAAATTGACAAATTTAATCTCAAAGATAACATCAATTTAAGGCAATAACATTAAAATTGAAGAGTAGGTTTTATCTTAGATGTTAGAACATCAATACCAGGCTATAACATCAAAAGAAGAATTATAAGACTTTGACCTATGTTAAGAGAAAGTAAAGAGCACTCTACCTAATATAGACAAAATAATGATGATTCAACTCTTCACAATGTCCATCTTGGGTAGAGTAGTCTTTTCTTTTTCTTAATAGATGTAAAAATCTTATAATTCTTATTTTGTTGCTATAGCCTTGTGTTAAGGTTATAATGTTAAAGCCAAAAGTTGCTCTTAACTCCAATATTATTGCCTTGAATTGATGTTATAACGTTGAGATTGAATTTGTCAATTTTTTCTTTAGTGATGTTATAGATTCAAATTGATGCTATAACATCAAAGCTCTATCTTGCTCATTGTTTCCAAAGCTGCAACTTCGTATTTATGCTATAGCATCAAAGAGAAATTTTGTGTAAAACTTGCACACATTTTCCAAAAGTTCCCCCCTCGCATTTGTAACCTCATCCCTGCACCAAAACGACATAATTAAGCTAGAGGAATGCAAAATAAAAACACTTTTAAGCTTAAAGATGAGGTAAAAAATATTTCATACAAATATCACTCCCCCACACTTAGATTAATGGAATGTTGAAAAAAAGAATGTGTCGTGCTATTTTTAAGGGATAATCAATCCTAAAGTGCTTAACCTTTTAGGATTTTTTCAACTCAGTGCTCAAGTTTTTAAAATTTTCAATTGAGTGACCAATCTTTTAAAACCTTAACAATTTAGTTTAAAACGTTAGTTTTTGCTAATGTGGCTAATAGATGGACATCCATATTGCATTTAGTAGAAATGCTAAATCATTACAAATAACCTTTTGAAATAAATTGTTAAGGTTTTAAAAGGTTAGTCAGTTGAAAATTTTAGAAGCTTGGATACTAAATTGAAAATTTTTTAAAAAGTTAGACACTTTTGAATCCCTTTTTTATATAATTGAAAATTTTATATAGTAAAAGTTATGTCTTTGTTCCAATGAGTAGAGATTCACTTCCCAAGTGTTCCCCTCCTTAAATGGCTCATATAAACAATGAAATCTTTTCACTTCACTTTGTAATTTTAACTATAAGCTTAAAAGAAAGCCTAATTTCGCTTATTAGGTATCTCACATAGCCTTTGGACACAATGGTGTTTCTTTGGTTGTAACAGAGTTTGGTTTGATATAAAGGGCATCTATTGGAGGCCTTTCAAATGGAGTTTAGGTAGCTAGTAAAGTATAAATTCATGACCTAACATAGCTAGACTATGTACTAAAACTACCCTTACTCCATTCTCTTAACTATAATTGTTGCACAACATACATGGATTCTTGATTTTCTTCTTAGCTCTTGAGATTTGTAACAAATAAACATACACCTTATTCATTTTTTTTCTTTTCTTTTCTTCTTCCTTTTTTTGAATGGATTTTTACTAAATTTCATATTTTTTATTTTTCTTTTCTAATTAATGTTTCAACATAAACATTTCATCTTATGATCCAAGGTTTTATTACAAATTCATATGAAGTATGCATGCTTCCTATCACTCCTCCTTGCTAACTCTTAACTTATTACAACACTCTCTAACCTATGTCTTAACACTGTAATTTTTCACCCCTACTTTTAAATTATTGTGTCACTCTCCCTAATTTTTCTCTTTACTTTTTTTTTTCTTTTTCCCTACCCTTTTTTCTTTGCTTGCTTAAAGTTTAAATATGGGTAGTATATGAAAGTAGTATATGAAAGTGGTAAAGGGTTTTAGTGTAGGATTTATAAAAAGAACAAGCTATAAGCTCAAAGGGGTTTTGTCTAAGGGAAAAATTAACATAAGGCTAACTATTTGGAAGTGATGTTTCACCTAAATTGCCATTGTGTTCCTCAGGCCATATATGATAATTGTATTTTTTTTTTAGATCTTCTGGCAATTTCTAGATCCATTACAATGCAAAGCTCACAAAAAAGAAATGATTACAAGTAATAACTTATTGATAATTAGGCCCAAAAATTGGTTATCGGGTTTAAGTTATACCCATTACAACAAAAGCACACTTTATTTACTTGAAATTTTTTTACAGTATTAAGTAAATAAGGTATTCTTTCTCCATAAATCAATAATCATTATTTTGAGTCCCTAAATGCACAACAAGAAATGAAAAGAAATTAACAATGAAAAAATGACTCTTCCATGAACGTAAGGGTAAATATACCACACACCACACCCAAAGAAAATCACTTGCACACATACAACTAAATTCCCCCACTTGCA
Organism: Erythroxylum dillonii; assembly: GCA_032467995.1. NCBI lineage: Eukaryota > Viridiplantae > Streptophyta > Magnoliopsida > Malpighiales > Erythroxylaceae > Erythroxylum > Erythroxylum dillonii. Next base: position 37,542,217 of record JANKYE010000225.1, read on the forward strand.
CCTATAGAAAATATCTTGATGTCATTTTCAACCGCGAGCAACCACCATATTTCATCTTTATACAACAACTTTGATATAAGTCTCTTGCTTTCTGTTCCCTAGCTCTATCTTACTACCCCTAAGCCCTTTACAAATATCTAAGATCTATTTAGTTGCATTTTTTATAAGAGTTGCTACTCTCTCTCACATTTGATCAACATCTCCTTCCAATATCCATAATCAATAATCTGTGAAGTTGACAAGCAAGCGTTAGGTAGCAATCTACCTTTCAAGAAAGTAATCAATATGAGTATTTATAGTTATGCTCTTAAAAGTCTCTATATGCTTTGTGTTTTTCTTGAAAAATGAGTTAGCTATCCCAACTTAAACACTACCACAAAATCCAACAACATCGTACCTGTTTTTCTTGAAAAATGAGTTAGCTATCCCAACTTAAACACTACCACAAAATCCAACAACATCGTACCCAAAAATCTCATGAGTCTATGAATATCCATTCAAGGTTAACCCTATATGACTTAAAATTTCATCCTAAAATAACTCTTTCGTTAGGAGGGATCAACTGAATCACGTCATCTAGTTCTTTCCAAAATCAAGAGAAAAAAAACAACAATATAAAAAAAGTAGAATCTAAAAAAATAATAAATAATAAAGAGAATAGCGAGAAGAGAGAATAATAAAAAAAGAAACATATTTTATGTTAATCAATAACTCTTCAGTATATGTTTTATATCACTCTTATAACTAATCACATTTAAATACCTATTATGCTTATTTTATATGCATCATATATACAGCCTTATTCATTTGGATTCAAGTGTTCTATACATGCATCACAAGTAAAATTTATCATAAATGAGTTTCGTGATAGTAATGTTGGCACTTATATATCCTCATAGTTATATATTTTCGTTTCTTAAAAGACTGCATTTGTCAACATAATCAGCCACAACAACCGTTCAAAAAGAAATTTTTGTCAAAGCTAATATAGAAGGAAATAAAATTTGATGTAGGAATCTCTCTCAATCTTCTCTCAGGGAAAACAAAACAGCATTAAGGTCAAAAAGAAACTCATAGCGAAAGATACATCTGTGCTAAATTTGTTGCAGTATAGTCGTTACTAACAAACATTTCACTAATTAACATTTTTTGACAAGCTAAAAATGGTTCCTAGTGTATGGTGATAACTAAATTTAGCCAAACAACTGACACGACTTTTAACTCAAAACTGATGGACGATAACAACATTAGAAGTTGCAGGAAAATATCCATTCTTTTCAATTCCTCTTTGACAGCCTCAGTTTAGTTGTCTTCCTCCCAGAAGTTATTTTTTGTGCCATTTTCTTAACATCATATCCTGATATTGGATTTTTTTTAACCCAGTTTTGCATCTATGTGACATGAATCTCCCACAAAATCCGTTCTGGTGCTTGGAAAATGCGTTCAGATTTTCTGAACAGTAATAGGTTTCTGGCTCAATCATAGAGAATTCAATTGGCTTCAACTTGTGACATACGCTTCGGATATAGGCTTTCAAGAAGGGGTAATGAACAATTCTCTACATGCTTCTGAAACACAAGATTCTATTGGAAGTTCGTATATCTTTTGACAAATATAAAATACGTTTTCCTTAGTTGAATTTCATCTTTCCAGGTTATGGGGCTTAATTTGTTCAGCAATTTGGAAAGCGTGAATGCTGTCTCAACATCAAAATTGCAAGCTCATTCTGGTTTTTCACTCATAAAAGGCCCTGACATTGGTAAACCATCTCCCTGAACCGGAGCCGTTCTTCATTCTGAAATCCTCAATGGCTGAGAAACAACCTGAGGATCATTCAACAAATAAATTGCCTCAGAGCTCTGTGACCTCTGTGTATGAAGTTGAGGTTGCGGACTTGAGCCGAAGCGTAACAGTCACATGGAGCAAAAACCTTATGAATTATTCCCTTGTCATCAGTGTAGAAAACGTTTCTGATGAAAACCATTATACTTGCAAGATCGAATTAAAGACTTGGCAGTTCTGGGGCAAAAAGGGACTAAAATCCTTCGATGTAGATGGGAAACGAGTAGATATTTACTGGGATTTTCGACAAGCCAAATTCACAAACAACCCTGAGCCCTCCTCAGATTATTACGTTGCTATGGTTTATGGAGATGAGGTAGTTTTAGTACTAGGTGATTTGAAGAAAGATGCTTTTAAGAGAACCAAGAAGAGACCGTCTTTGGTGGAACCTATATTGTTATGCAAAAAAGAAAATGTATTTGGTAAGAAACTGTTCTGCACCAAAACAATGCTATGCAGCGGTGATAGAGAACATGATGTGGTCATTGAAATCTCTTCATCTGGGTTTGGAGATCCTGAAATGTGGATAAGCATCGATGGTTTCGAGGTAATTCACGTCATGAACTTGAATTGGAGGTTTAGAGGGAATGAGAGTGTGACCACTATCAACAACGTCCTAGTACAAATTTTCTGGGATGTACACGACTGGCTATTCAGTGACACAGGCACAGGCTCTGGCTTATTCATTCTTCAACCCGGTGCCCTGGAATGCCGTTCTGATAGTGTTCGAGACGGTAGAAATAGCAACAGCAACAGTGGCCGGAGTCACGATTCAGCACCGGAGCTTGCAACAACCGCAGATCAGTTCTTCCACATTATATATGCTTGGAAATTTGAGTAAAAGACATGGGCATTTTGAGTTATTAGTCCTTTCAATCCATTGATGTACAATTGCTTGATAATTGTAGGTGTGCCTAGTTGAAGCCAAGTCATTCCTTGGTAGTGAGTAGATCATGATTAGTCCTTCCAACAGTTGATGTGTCCTGACAAAGAAATATCATCACCAGGCTTTTGAACTATAATTCGAAGATTGCAATTTTTATATCCTCACCACTTCTTTGTGTTGGTTTTTCCTACCATTGTCATGTACAAGACTTTTCTTTTTCAGTTTCCTTACCATTAGTCTACATGCTTATTGGGAGAAAACACAAAAATTGCAATTATGCATGACTTTTATGAAGAATGACTGAATTGAAAAGCAAAGCTAATAGTGAGTCAGTAAGCTTTGATTCAACCAATTAAAAAATAAAAAATGAGGTAAAATGATGGACCTCTTTTGGTTTTATTTACTTTAAAAATACTTTTAATATTTTAAGAAACGAATTTTAAAAATATATGCAAATAAGTTCTACAATTTTATTGCAAATACATGTGCAGAACAAACTCATTTGCGAAGGTTGTCACCAAACATAGAAGAATGCATATTTTCAGATACATCATTTTGTTTCCATCAGGCATTCCCTTCTTTTAGGTGGGGTTAAGTTTGCTTTGAACATAGCTAACTTCCACTCTCATATGTCCACATTTGTGTCAAAAGCACTAATTCTCTTTAATGTCTTTTCTTTCTTGAATCTACTGCCCTTTAAGAAGCAATTATTGATGGCCACTTCTATATTAAATTTATAAACAAGATAACATTTTTTAATTCCTATGCATTTGTACAAAGTCCAATAAGATGCAATATTTTCTTCTAGATGAATTTATTATTTGAAGATCATTTCATTTGGTTGAAGGTGAGACAACAATTAATTTAATTATTTTAAGATCAACCTTTTTTGATTTATAATTTATGCTTTCTCACACTTACAAAACATTATCTTTCTCTCACCAGTATACAAAATCACTAGGATACCATAATTTTCCTTCTAGTAGCTACCTTCAAAAGGAGCCAATGAGTTACCTACCAACTTAAAATGGATACTTTCTAAAGACAGAGTTCGAAAGCTAATTGTTAAGTATAGTAGGTAGGGATGTGCATACAGAGTTGTATCCATTAGCATTGGTCATTATGGAGGAAGAGAACAATGATACATAGAGTTGGTTCATGAATTTACTAACAACTAATTTGGAATTGGATGATGGCAAAATAATTATAGTAATATTTGATATGAAAAAGGTAATTTCATTCTCATATATTTATAATTAATCTTCATCATTTTTAAAGTTTATATAAAATTTTTAATTGTTGTAGGGATTGGTCAGAGCAGTAAAGGTGACCTTATAAATACAACATGTTGAATGTGTGCTAGACACATGTATCACAATTGGAAAAGGAAATACAAGATAAAGGACTTGAGAGGGTAGTTTTGGAACTTGACTTGGTAAACCTAAGGAAAGATAGGAAAATGTTACTAATCATTTGAATTGAAATTTCTAGTGGTTGACAACAAAATGAGTGAAACTTTTAATGGGTGGATCTTACTAACTAGAAACAAGTTAGCAATAAGCATGCTTGAAATAATTAGAATAACGGTGATAAAGATGCATGTCGATATGATACAATTTATGCATGGACATAAGTTAGATATTGCATTAACTATTGTGAAGAAATCAAAGAAAATAAAAAAGATGCAACATAATAGATAATAGTTTAGAATAAAGATGGGGTATACAAAGTTTCTAAGGGTTATAACAAACACATTATGAGGATTGGTAGATAAATTTGAGTTTTTAGGCATGGGATCTATATGGATATACCCTACAAACATGTCATAATGTTTTCTACCATTTCAAAAAAAGGCTTGAGACATTTGTAGGTGATTGTTATAAGAAAATATGATTTCTCAGTTTGTGCGAACATGTACTGCAACTTATCAAGGATCAAATTTTCTGGTCTACAACTAATATCAAGGTGATATACCCACAAATAAAAGAGCCATACTTAGGAGAGTATTTAAACTTAATACTATACTAGTGGATGACGGGGACTCCCTAGCTTTAGGAGTTGTCAATGCAATTACCACAATAACTACATATATAACATTGTAGAGTCCTAAAACTCACAAAATTTTATCACATATTACAAAAAATTGAAAATTTGAGAATCTTGCATCACAATTGAGCAAAGACCATTTTTACTACCCATCAAAGACTATTAATTAGATTGTGTTTTTATTACTGATGGAGTTCATAATCTACAAGTACGAATGTTGTTCATAGTGAAAAAGTGATTAGTTTATAATGTTCTACACTTATGTATAGCTTCTACTAGATTCTTCAGAAAAGAGAAGTTTTTAATGGTTCTTTAAACCAATTATAAGTAGTCATATATGAGTTTATTGGATAAGATTAAGTATAAATCATGAATGGTGTATTCCTAGGTTTATTCTTTAAGGTGAATATATTATGACAGAGTATACTATTTTGAAAAGACTTGGGGCCTCTATATTAAGAAGTAGTGTTTCTTAAATCTTATAACTTTTATGGAAAACAGATATTGTTAATACAGGATTACATGCTATACTTACAAAGGCTTTATGTAGCACCCCCTTATCTTAGGGATACGCAACGGGACGTCCAAAGGTCATTCCGGCACCTATCCGAGGATAAGGGTATGCTACGCTCGATCACTACATTCACTGATATGGCATGGTATCATTTTTCTCTTACAAAGCATCATAAGAAAACCACAATATTTTTAAAACCAACTTTTCCTCATTTCGATGCTCAAAACCAAAAGTCTACATTGTATCTTTCAACCTTAAATACATGTACATCAACGTAACCTAGTACATAAGTACTACATGAAAGAGGAAAATATAACAATCTATCTAAGTCATCCAAAATTCCCAGCTGACCGACCTTTAAGCCATGACTCTTCACTTCTCTTGTCAAGACACAATCTATACGGCTGGTAGAGCCTCTCAGTAGCTAGAGTTGTCTCTCGGTCCTGAAAAGATAACATTGTAATTTTTGGTGAGTTTTGCGAACTCAATAAGGTAACCATCATCGATGGTTCACTCAATTCATGCATCACATCATTACACGTAGCATATTATTCATGTCATTGCATATTCATAATATATCACATTGTTCACACAAACACACATCAATTATAATTTACAATGCACGTGAGACTCATTTTCATTTATTATTGTCATTATGACCGAGTGCCTTCTTACCATCTCATCCCCTGATGGATGTCAAGCTTTGTCGTATATCGTTCCATATCCCTTAGTGGATACCGGGTACAGTCGCACTTGAGCTCGAGGCTCTATTCACATTCTGAGCTTTAAGCTCTTTATCCTGGCAACTCCGGTCATAACTTCCTTTATCTTTCATGCATTCATGTAATGAATGTTTCACATAATATAACCTCAGTCAAACACATGGA
>JANKYE010000225.1:37570676-37582350 GCA_032467995.1 Erythroxylum dillonii
TATTTTTGATGATGCTTTAATATTAAATTTTGCTAGAATCCATGACTGAATATTCATATGCTTGTTGATTTTTCCTTAGATTTATTTGTTATTCCTTTGGACTATTGGAATATGTCTTGGTATAAATTCGCCTTTGGGAGAAGGGAGTTTTTGCGAGAAGATTAAAGGAAAATTTGAATAAGATTTTCTTGTGAATTGGGAGACCCAAGATACTTAGGAGGTGAAAATTGAAGTTTTTGAATTTAAGAAACTCTAGGAAAAACTTAAGTAAGGGATTACTAAGTGGCGTCTAGAGTGGATAAATTAATTCATCTTTGGGAAAAGGAGATTAATTACTCTTAAAATTCACCTACAATGGTAGAACATTTCAGTTGTGAAAAATAGCTAATTTAATATTAAGGTTGACAAAAATATCATTCCCTAAGAGAAAGTCATTCCCCTTGTCGTTAACGCTTTTAATTGGTAAATTGTTAAAATCTTTTCTTAATTAGTTACTGCACAAATTTGTCATTTTCATAGTTATTTTGGTCACATTAATTTGGTAGTTGTTTAGAAATTTATTTTAAGTCAAATTTGTTTTTTAAAAAAGAAAAAAAATTTCTTTGCATTAATTTTAATTTTCTAAAATTTCATCCAACCAGATTTCAAATATCGTTAGCTAGCGTAGAATTAAATTTTCGCATAATCCATGTGGACACGACTCGGTTCTTATCGATTTATTACTCACTTCGACAACCGTGCACTTGTGGTTCACGAACAAGTTTTTGGCGTCGTTGTAGTATAGTGGTGAGTATACCCCGCCTGTCACGCGAGTGACCTTGCTACATTTGGCCATTCGATTGGAAAGTTCCTCCTCTTCATTGTAACAATCAAGATTTCTGTCCCTGATGAGTCTCTAATGATGCACATTTTGTTTTCAAAGGATGGTTTGTAATCCTTCTCAAGTAATTGACCAACACTTAATAAATTCATGTCAATTTCAGGTACATATAACACATCTGAAATGTTTCTTGTTCCAGAAGGAGTTTGGACAAGAATTGTACCTTTTCCTTGAGCATTCACCAATCTACTATCCCCAAGTTTCACCTTGCATGCAAATCTTCGATCAAGATCCTTGAAATATAGGAATCAGCTGTCATGTGGTTAGTGCATCCATTGTCCACCAGCCAAATTGCAGAGGAATGATCAGCTACACATGTCTCTTTCACAGCAGCAAATAACTCCTCTTCAAGCTCCTCTGAAGCTTCAGTAACTTGTGCAAGCTGTGCACGAGGTTACTTCTTATGGTGAGTCTTGCAAACCTTCTCTATGTGACCAAATTGTTTACAACCCTTGCATTGCACATTTGGTCTAAACCAGCATAAATCTGATGTATGATTTGTCTTTTGACAATGAGGACAAGGAGGGAACTTGTCCTGTTAAACCTTCCTCTATTCCATTCACCTTTCTCCTTTCCCTTCTTATTTTGTGAGTATTTTTTGTGGGCCCGAAGACTTCACCTTGTGAGCAGCTGCATATGCTCCTTCATTTTGTGTCTCCTCTTCTCGAAAAGCCTCCCTTTGTTCCACAGCTTGCAATGCATTAGCAAGTTCTATAATGGTGATGGTACCCATGTCCCAAGTGTCTTCCAAAGATGAGATTTTTGATTCAAATCTCTCAGGAAGAGTCACCATGACCTTTTCCACAATTCTTTTCTCTTCAACATGTTCTCCCAACAACCTAATCTCATTCACAGTCTTCATAACTCCGTCAACATAGTCTTTGATTCTATCCGACTCCTTCATTCTGTGCATCTCAAACTCTTTCCTTAGGTTGAGTATTTGCATCTTCCTTGTCTTGTCACTGCCCTGGAACTCTTGCTTCAGCCTTTCCCAAGCTTCTGTGACTGCTTCACAATCCATGACCTTGTAAAGATCACATCATCCACAGCTGAATGAATGTAAGAGAGAGCACGAAATTTCTTGATTGTTTCTTCAGCATGATGCTTGATCTGATTTACTATGGGATTGGTAGGAAGAGGATTCACTTCCTTACCTTCTACATAATCCCAAAGGTCAAACAACTTCAGATATGTCTTCATCTTCACAGCCCATATCTGATAATTTTGGCCATTGAAAACAGGAGGTGCAGTGTTTGAAGGTGTGGAGGTCATTGGTTTTGTATTTTGTGTGAAAGCTTACGAGAGATAAAAGAGGAGATGAAAGTTTCTGGTTTTTTAAGTTACAAGCCCCTTAGAAGATCAAGAATGCTTTGATACCATGTAAAGAAATGCAGAAAAACATGTATAGAACTTGTAACTTCAAAAAGAAAGGAGAATAGGATCAATGAAGAGCTATCTTTCATTGCAAAAAACAGAACATATATAGTCGAGTGGCTGCATATGTTTGTTTCAAATTCAAAAATACAATGATGCTTGGACTTGACAGTACATGATAATTTACTCTTAATACAAGTAATCTATACCTACTATATTACAATACAACTTAAACTTTTCAATAGCAATAAATCAAGTTACATTCTAACGCAACTGAAATATCTTTTATTGGATGGGAAGAACGCATACAGTCTGGATAGGGCCAGAAGCAACATTGTAGATATAGAACTCTGTAGATTAATGGCAAAACTGGGAACTCTGATTATGGTAGTGTGTGGGTTATGACCAGTTACTCTGGTCGTATGAATTTAAACTATGGGTGAATTTAGTAATGTTTTGGCATGGAAACTTCATAGTTCATACTACAAAACTGCCTCGTAATATGTATTAACAGCAAGAAATTGCTTTTTCAGTTGTTGCATAAATGTTGAGAAGTATATATGATGTTGTAGTGAATCTTGGTTTTATTTTAGCAACAGTTAGTGATAAATCCACCTGAACAGACGAGGAACAAAGCAAGAGTTGAAACAGAATGATCATTCTTTCCATCTGTCATTTTCGAAAGTTGGTGTTGGCCACTAAATATTGCAGCCGCCTTGATTGACCGGCATTGTAACCAATGGTGACATGGAGAAGGCAATGATGGTGAACATGGAGATCAAGATCAAAGATTTGGTATATAGAATCCAGGATCATCCAATGGTTCAGGCTTCCGAGCAGTGGCTACGTGGTCAGGATGTTCCTAAAGTGACACGTAAATCAAGAAACAGTTTTGACTCTGGCATCATCTGCATTGTTTTGAAGAAATTAGAAGCTCACTTGGAGTGCAACAAGGATCACCCAAATGCCACGCAAGAAATGTGGGCCGTTTCAAATTTAGACAATGGTTCGTCCCATTGCTTGAGTTGGAATTTACTTGACGTGGATAGAGTTAGTGTCTGCATCAGGCATCAGCAGGCAGCGTCGTGGCCAAAATTTTGGCCACTGCAGCCCCTACTGTGCTACATTTCATCTTGCGTCAGCCTGCTTTAGTGACATTTCATCCGTGTAGAATGTAAGTCCACCTTCATGGTGGCATTGCTCCAAGACAAAGCAGCAAGTGACACAGGATTGTTTCTACTGAAAATGGGATAATTCGTGTACCCGTGAACTGCAATTCTTTCAATAAGATCTTGTTGATTATGTTGAATCAAATGTCAACGTTTTTACGTGTAGCTCAGAAAAGGCACTAATCTATTGGTTCCTCTGTGCTGTATAGCTTACGCATAAACTCTTAAACCTGACCGTTAGATGGATTTCAAAATATGCAGTTTGAGGTCTTGTACTATTAGGAGATAAGATGTTGGATTTCTTTGTCGGGACTGTGATTTTGATGTGGGTTCCAATGCCATTGCATGTGACCAGGGTTAGTTTACAAGACATTATTTTGCTTCTTATAAAGAAAGGTACGATGGTCCTGCAAGTCCATGTGCTTCTGAATTAGGACATGAAATAAAAGAGTCTTTTAAACCAAGGTTAGCCTGTCTTAGAAGAGTTGTTTTTGGTTCATCGCTGTAAAGTCCCTCTCAGACAGCACATGAACATGTGAGCTTAACGAACCTGGGGACCATGTGGATGGAAATACTTTGTTCGACTGTGTTCGTAGCGCGGAGATAGAAAGCGAAAGAGAGAATCCTATTGCATACATCAAATACAATTGTATAGATCCAGAGCAAGCAATCATTGGTCCAGCTTTTGCATTCTCTGCGTTCATTCTCTTGCATCTATCCAAATAACAAATTGCCATCCTACTACCTAGTCTACCACCCACCCAAATCTATCAACTCCAAACCTCTCAACTAGTACTTCTTGTTAATATTACTATCCATTAGAAATTATTGATTACAACTTATACTGCCAGGAATCACAACACTATGAGAAAAGAACATGAGAAGGGACAAAATTATGCTTGACTTCCCACTCCGATTGCGCTCTTTTCACTAATATCAGATGGAATCATCAGAGAAAGCAAAGGAGCAATTAGTAGAACCTTGTGAAACTACAATCCTAGCGGGAGGAGAACAATGAACTGTTGTTAGAGCAGCCTTTGAAATATCAACTTCAGGCCTTAAGGCCTCAACGTGTCGAATCTCCTTTAGCATTGCAGCCACGTCGTTCATTGTAGGACGATCATCAGCTCTGCTACTTATGCAGAGAAATGAAACAGATAATGTTTGGAGCATTTCATGCATAGTAGGGTCAGCTCTTCCTCTAAGCTTTGGATCAAGAATGTCAACTGGGTCTTTCTTGGTAGCTAGGTGGTCCCTAACCCACTGAACCAAGTGCGAACCACCAGGCAATGTTGGGTCTAAGGGATGCCTTCCTGTTAGAACTTCTAAAAGTACAACACCGAAACTGTACACATCGCTTTTCTCTGTGATATGTTGCATTGATGCGTGCTCTACACAATCATAAAAAAGAAAAAAAATCAACAAAATTTAAGCAAAGATTCCTTAACGAAATCTTCCTTTTGAAGTGAACTGAAATGAATAATTCGACTAAAGAGTACCTGGAGCCATATATCCATAAGAACCAGCAAGGTGCGGTCTTTGACAGGGTTTTGATAAGTCATCTGAAGTAATGCTGTTCACAACTCTTGCTAATCCAAAGTCAGCTAAATAAGGTTCGAAGCCCGGTCCTAACAGCACATTCATGGCTTTAACGTCACCATGAAGAATTGTTGGCACACAATCATGGTGTAAGTATGCTAGTGCATGAGCCACCCCTAACACAACATCGTATCTGGCTTCCCATTCAGCCCCTCCTTTGCCAGCACCATGTAGAAGCGAGCTCAAGCTTCCATTAGGCAGATAGTCATAGAAGAGGAGCTTCAAATTTCTGTTAGAGCCCCAGCCCAAAAGACGGACAATGTTTCGGTGTCTGATTGAACCAAGTGTCCGAATTTCAGAATTGAATGCCGTATTCTCTTCTGATGACCACATCTTCTTAACAGCTAGTGTCTCACCATTTGGAATCATCACCTTGTATACTACTCCAGAGCTGCCTGTGCCTATTACATTTGATGACGTTAGATTCTTAACTATGTCATCAATGGAGAAGTCAAGCTTCTGATATAAAGTTATCTCCCAATTATCGTCTTCCATCATCCTACTGCTGGCAATACGAGTTCGGATTAGCGTGTAGATTGCTAGGAGAACTAAGACTGCACTTGCACTGAGGAGAATAGACATAACCATCTTCGCCGCTGATCTAGCACGCCCATCTGCTCCCATTCGATCAGCTGGTGTCACTACTGCTCCAGCAATGTAGAGACCTTGGTTTGAAGCAAGGTCACTGAGAGGAATCTTACGGAAAAATGGGGTGTTGGGCAATTCACCAGAGAAGTCATTAAAAGAGATATTAAGAGAAACAAGGTTTTGAAGGGCTGCCAGAACATCTAGCTTGCCTTCAAGCTTGTTGTGTGAGAGGTCAAGCACTCCAAGCTTGGTGAGACCGGAGAGTTCAGACGGGATCCTTCCAGAGAATTGGTTGCAACTAAGATTGAGAGAGATCTCCAGAGAAGGAATTTGACCAAGTTCCTTAGGAATTTCTCCAGAGAAACCGTTACCCCCAAGATTTAGCAACTGTAGCCTACTGCACGACAATATCTCAGCCGGGACAGCACCAGAAAGTTGATTCTTTGCCAAATTGAGCTTGGTTAGTTCTGTCAATGAACCAATGATAGGGGCCAATACACCTGTAAGCCTGTTATCTGAAACATCCAGAAACTGTAGGCTTTTGGGTAGAGCAGAAGGTATAGAACCTGTGATTCCATTTGAATGGAGATCAAGAAATTCTAGGTTGTTGCATCCAGCTATAGACGGGGGAATACCTCCAACAAGATGATTGTCACTCAAGTCAAGGAAGTTCAAAATCTTCAAATTTCCAACTTCCGATGGAATAGTACCAGCCAGTCTATTTCCATTTAACCTCAACCTGTACAAGTTGGTGCTATTTCCTATATCAGGTGGTATGAAGCCGGACAATTCATTTGAAAGTATCAGTAGCTTGGTGAGATTTTTCAGTCCAAAAATCTTTCTGGGTATAGAACCAAAGAAGTTGTTATAAGATAAATCAAGAGCTTCGAGGCTCTTGCACTCTGACAGAGTCTCTGGTATGTTACCAGTTAGATTGTTCTGCCACGCAAAGAAAAGAGTCAATCTCTTAAGGTTTCCAATAGCCGCAGTTATCTCACCCGATAAATTGTTGTTGTCTACTTCAAGATGAGTGAGGGCTGTACAATTTGAGATTTCAATCGGTATGGTGCCTGATAACTGGTTAACACTAAGTTGAAGCTCTTGAAGTTTCAAAAGGTTTCCAAAACTTCTAGGTATGCTTCCTGTCAGAAAATTTTCAGATAAATCAATAACTTTGAGCTCAGAGCAGCTTCCAAGCTCGTCTGGGATTGTATCTACTATACTGTTCTGCCACAAGAGTAAACTCTGAAGCTTGGTGAGTTCCCCAATTCGTTTCGGGATCGGACCAGATAAAGAATTCTGATACAAGTATAGGTTCTGCAACTCCTTACAGTTTCCAATCTCTTCTGGGATAGGACCAGACAAAAGTGCAGTATAAATGGCTATAGTTTGAATTCTTTCCAGCTTCCCCATCGATGAAGAAAGATTCCCCGAAATGCTGGTCTCAGCCAGGCCTAACACAACCAAGTTGGTGCAGTTTCCAATCTCCTGAGGCAGCACACCTTTAAGATTTTTATTCCCACCAGCTCGGAAAATTTGCAGCCTGGTCAAAGCTCCAATGCTCTTCGGAATATCACCACTGAGTTGATTGTCAAAGAGAGTCAAATACTCTAAACTTGAAAGGTTTCCAATATTAGCTGGAATCCCACCTTCAAGAGAATTTGTGTTGAGAGATAACCTTTGCAGTTTGCTTAACCGGCAAATTTCCTCTGGGATTTCACCTGAGAGAGAATTATCACTGAGGTCAAGGAAACTAAGTTCATGGTATTCTCCAAACTCTTTGGGAATCGAACCGGTGAGGTTGGTAGATGAAAGGGCAAGGGTCTTCAAATACTTGAGAGAGTGAAAGTTTGATGGTAGTGGACCTTCCAAATCAACTGCTTTCAAGCTTATCTCGATAACGTTGCCATTTGAGTTGCAACTGACCCCGAACCATGTGCATGGACTTTGATCTAAAGGATTCCACGAATTCAACACACCTGTTGAGCTGTTTAAACTGTTCTTCCATGTCAAAAGAGCTCGTCCTTGTTCATCTACAGAGTGACAAGAAAGAAAGAAAAGAGAATTTATTGATAGAAGCAAGGTGAAAGAGAAGATATTGGGAGAAAGTGAGAGATTCCTTGGGGATGCAGGCATTGTTAAGAGTTGAGAACAGTTTATCTGTTTTGGGATTGTTGAGGGAGGAACCCCATGTTTTGTTTATAGAAGAAATGCAGAAGATCTGGATCCAAGACCACCTTCTTTTTTACAATATTTTTATTATTAATGGCATTAGTCTAGTTGTTAGCTAACAGAGGTTGATGCAGATAGATGTTTGGTTTTATTCAAGTGGGTGTTCTTGTAACGCACTTTTTGGTTGTTGCTGTCAAAATCTCAAAAAAGAGATTATTTTGTAGTTCCCTTTCAAATGCCAGCTCTGTTTCTTACATTACATATGGTAGCAAGGACATAACTTTGATCAATTTTTACCGAAAAAACTGTGGTGATTATACAATGACTGCTAATCCAAGTTTCCCTTTTTTTTTTAACTCTTTTTGCAGTCATGTAGAACTATCTTGTTTAATCCTTTGTAGTCATGTCAAAGTTAGTTAAGAAAGTGAAATTCATAGATCTAAGATTCTTGATTGACAGATATGGTTATGGTTCATATTGGTTTAAATCAAAGATTAGTATCTCTTTCTTATTGTTGATTGAATTGAACTTTACCCTGTAACTGATAAATGTAGATACAAGATCAGATACAGTTGAATGTTTTCACTCTGGAGTCAATAAAGTAAAGATGATTGTGCCTTTTCTGGTGGTCCATGAATAAATGTGGTCACTGTTTATATTGAACTTTTAATTTTTCAATGGATTAGAAAACCTTACTATAGACTTTGTCCATTTTCAATTAAATTAAATTCTGAATTAACTAAAGAACTACTAAACAGTACATCAAAAATAAAAGGTCAACTTAATTGTCATGAGAATAGAGCAGCTATAAAAAGCGAGTCTTTTTCAATCATTTACAGCAATATTACAAGTATTTAAGGGATCTGAATCTGTATTCGTTATTCCTATTCTGGTTTTGGTTATTGATGTTGATGTGGAATCTGGCTGAGTAGCGATCTGCACATGTTAATGTGTGAAAAATTGAAAGTATGTTTTTATAGAACTGCAAAGCTAGTAATCCTGTCGAGTGGTCTTAGTTATGATGGATTAAAAATTAGCAGAAAATAAAGATTGGCTTCCAGTGGAAGGAACAACAATCGCATCAGCTTATATTATAGATTGTGGATTAACATTCAAATAGTTCACAAAAAGAACGAAGAATAGAGATTGCTTACAATTAGTATTGGCTGATGAGCAGCACTAAGTGGCACTGCATTTGGCATTATTATGTCACCAACACCATCTGAAACGAAAGTTTTAGGCTTTTGTTTGTTAATTAATTTGTCTTTTCTTTTACCTTTCTAGTTTATTCCTCAGGATTTATGGAAGTGGTTCTTTTCAGGATCATTATGACAGTTTATTAAAATGCTGAAACAACTTCTGGTTTGGCCATGAAGAACGAGAAGTAAAATAAAGCAAAGCCTTGATGATAAGAACATAATTTTGGTTACTTTATGAATGAAATTGGATTGATATGCATCTATTCTGGTAGACAGGAGCGACGGAAAATTCGGAAGAAAGCAGAAGTTTTCATGCAATTCCTACTGAGATTGAATGCGTAAAATGATTGAACACTATAAATGAATGGACCCCAAGGGCCTTTTGTTTTTGAAGGTAGATACATAACTTTTCATCTTCACCTGCCATCTCTGTCTGAATATGAACCACAATTTGACAACTAGAGCTGGAGGTGTTCACGTAAATGTGCAAAACATCTATACTATGCCATGATTGTAAAACTTATGCAAAAGAAAAAATAGTAATAGTAAAGGAAGACGTCAATGAGCCAAACTTTGAGAAACAATAAAGGACAAGAATAGCATCAAAAGAAGAGAAGAGAAACTAGATGAAACATGCATGGAAGAACAAGTATTACATACATTCAATGGTCCCTCATCCAACCTTCTTTTCTTTACTACCTTTCTTGGTCACAGGCAACTTAAAAAAGCTCCCCTATCTTGGAAA
Source organism: Erythroxylum dillonii (assembly GCA_032467995.1). Lineage (NCBI taxonomy): Eukaryota > Viridiplantae > Streptophyta > Magnoliopsida > Malpighiales > Erythroxylaceae > Erythroxylum > Erythroxylum dillonii. Next base: position 37,580,403 of record JANKYE010000225.1, read on the forward strand.
TTAAAAAAAAGAGAGGTTACATTTGTAAGATAGCGATGGTTTTCTGATACAAAAACAAGGTTTATCCCATTTTTCACCCATAAATAATGTCTGCTTAAGTTTTTCCCTTGAGAAACTAGATAGGTGAAAATCCAGTGTGTTATGGATCTAGATCAAATACTCAACTAAACTTGCAGATCTCATCAACGCAAGGTGCTTGTAAATGGAATCAGATCATGTGTATGGCTTTAGTAGAAACACAAGGAATAGAAGGGCACATGTTCTGATAAAAGAATTGCAAGTTTTTCATATGTGGCAGGAGATGTAAATTTACTTTAAAAAGGGTAGTGGAAGCTGCAAAGAGCAGACAAGCCAATGTCTTCAGCTTAGTTTATAGATATCATGCTCATGGCAGTACCATGCTGCCTACTACCTGCCCTAGTAGTGCAGGTATTTAATATTCTTATTATTGTCCAGTTGTGGTTTTGGCAAGATGAGCTGCACATGAGAGGGGTGGTGGAGATGGAAGAGTCCTTACTCTTTATTGGTGTCGTGTACCTGAATTGTGGATGTACAAGTGAAATACTCTAAACGTTACAATTATAAAAAAGAACGTAGCCATCCACAACTTGTAAATGCACATGTTCACACAAGCACGAAGTGTATGAAGAAGCTGCTCACTGGGTTTGTAAAAGATGGTGGACCCTGAGAATGGTCTGGTCTACCAAATGGAGCCATATGAGACTTTGATCTTCTTGGTACTTGGCACACGTGCAATTAGGTTGTCAAATATGACGTGAAGCTCTTAAATTATAGTTTAGTCCCTAATAATGCAACCGCACATCATAGATCCAAGACAAGATTTGTCATTTGCTTAAATGAAATTCCATCAATTACATCCATTGGGTCCATGATCCTCGAAAGGTTAATTTTCCTATCTAATCAAGCTGATAAATTCAATGATTTTGGTTACTGCTCTCACATATGTCTTCTTCATTTTCTCTTGCCTCCAACTTCAGATTTGACTCTTAATAATTTCGCCAAATCTATGTCCTACAATGACAATCGTATTATCCAATAATGTGTCCCCATATTCCCAAGTTGATCTAAATAATTTCTGAATATTACAGAGTTTACATCAATTGGCTTTTGATCTTTCTCTTGTTTATTTAGCTAGGATCATCCATTCAAAGTCGATTCAATCATTCTTTGCATACAAAGTAGATCCATGTAATGGACTCTCAACCAAAAAGCATGAATAATTCCAAGTTACCATCTAATTGGAGTACAGTATAGCAGAGGAAACTTGGACCAATCTTTCTTCTTCATCATCTTTTTATCAATGGATTTTGTATTTTAGGCCAACTGTCCAAATAATGATATCACCTGCAAACTTTGTTCTATAATTTGAACATAACTTTGGCTTTGTGTTTCCTTCTTTTGCTTTCTGTGAATACCCTTTTCGCTAAAACACGGCTTTGTCATGTATAAGCACCCAAAAGGTCAACTCCCTGCTTCTTTTACTGTTTCTTTGATGTCCTAATCTTTCCATAATTTCAGGATTCCTGTTCCCAAAACGAGCCTTTCTTTTATCTCTTTGTTGTTATCATATAGTATACACCGCGTCATTTGTATAGAGTGGGGAGGATTCCACACACAAAAAGACTTTCTTATATTCCTAATCAAGGTCAATAGTCAAAAGCCCATCGAACATGGCCTTTACCTAAAGTTTATTAAACGCATTATTAAGCTAAACCAACAAAGATTCCATTGTTTATAGACCCATGAAAGCTACCTGTGTGTCATTGATGGGAAGCTATCTTTTCCTCTTAACTTCAAGCTCTCCAATTACTAACAGAAATGGGTCTAAATATTATTAAGAGCCCACAACCAAGCAAATGGAGTCCAGCACCCCCACCAGAAATAAAGAACAGAACTGGAAAGGCACGGTGCTTACCCCTCGACAAAA
>JANKYE010000225.1:37705372-37739067 GCA_032467995.1 Erythroxylum dillonii
GGGGGGCGGATAGTACGCAGCCTTACCCCTACTAAGTAGAGAGGCTGTTTCCAAATGATCCACATGCATATGAGACATGATAACAAGACACAGATAAAAAATTAATAAAATAAAAAATTAATAAAATAAAAAATAAAAAATATATAATGAAAATAATAATTAATAAAGAAAATACTAAAATAATAAAAATAATAAAAATAATAACACTCAGTAGAAATCTCGCTGAAGTGCGGAGTCTGAAGATGTTTAGTAATACGCAGCCTTACTTCTAGTAATACGCAGCCTTACTTCTAACTAGTAGAGAGACTGTTTTCAAATAATTAACAAACTAATAATAACAACGACAAAATTAAACTTCATGTGAAAAGATCATGTTATAATTATTTAAATTTTATTCACATTTAAATTGTCATACTAATTTTCTCTCTATTTTTACATAATTATATAGAAATATTTGTAAAACTATTAAAATTAATATTTAATTACATAATCATAACTTTTTAGTACATTCAAAATATATTTATTAGAATATGAAAACTAATGACTTTTTAATAAAATATTTCTTTTAATTGTTAATATAATGTTATAATTAATCATTTAATTTTTCTTAAATTAATGTCTTTTTTAATGTATATCACAATAATAAACAAGTGTGTATGGAATCTATCTTGAACAGCATATCTTAGAATTCATTTAAGTGTCAAATGACAAAAGATTTGGTGACTAAAGAATGATAAATATGAGTGGGAAGCATCAATGGGCTATTCAAATACTAAAAGTAGAAAGATAAAATGTTGACAATATATATAACAACAGATTAATTTTAAACATATTAAAATTTAATAATACATAATACAAATACATTTTTACAAAAAATTATTAGTTTTAATCAATAATTTTTAACTTATTCGGTCAGTTTAATGTAAAAATCTTAAATTTTTCAATTTTTCATTTTAGTTTTTAACTTTCCGGTTCAATTTATTTTAATAACTCTTGTTGTTAAAGACTGACCAATTTATTAAAATAAATCAATTAATTTTTATTTAAAAATATATTTTTAAATTAAACTTTAAATTAAGGAGGATATCTTTTAATTATATTTTAAATTCGTTAATATTATTCATTATTTAGTCGATTTTATAACAGTTTAATATTGATCGAATGTTTTAAACTTTAAACCTTTTGTTTTATCGGTTTAACTTTCGGTCTAATTTTTAAGACATTGGGTTTAATATTACTATTAAGTTTTGTTTAATTGAAAATCTCTATGTAATAATATGTACTCACTCACTAAAATATATATATATATATAGGAGGAAAATAAATAGTATTTTTTAAGATAAAAACACATATATTACCCAAGCCAGTTAAACCCAAAACATTCACAAATTTGAAATGTTTTTACTGGTGTACTGTGAATTTCTATGCAAATTCTGATTTTTTTAGTATAAAAAGTTCCAATCTTTAGGCTCTAAACCATCTTTCTTAGCAGAAAAAACCAAACCCATGTTATAGAAATTCTGAGTTTTTAGTATAAAATGTTCCAATCTTTAGGCTCTAAACCATCCTTCTTAGCAGAAAAAACCAAACCCATGTTTTAAGAAAGAAAATCGACCCTTTTTGCACTATCTTTTTCTGTGAGTGTGTGGTGGCAGTTTAGTGTTTGAGATTGGTTGTTTGTAGTTCAAAAGAGTTCTGAGATTGATCTTGAGCGAGCAGAATCTGTAGATTTTGATTTTGAGGGAGTGAAAAAGACAAGTCTTTTGCTTCTGCTCAGGTTTTGAAGCAAAACTCGAACATCATGTTTTCTCATGGTAAAAAGACTTCGAAAGAGGAAGTGGGTTTCGTTAATGAAGAAGCAATCCAGCAGTTGCAGTCTTTGATGGACCATGGTTAGCTTTCTTGCTGATCTACTTCACTATTCGCTTGATCTTTCTCACTCCTTGTTTTTTCTTTAGAAATTCATACAGGATTACTAACATATAGTGTCTACTTTTGTGGGGATTTTAACAGTTGATGAGTCATTGAAGAGAACGTTCCAGGTTATTCTCTCGCTCCCTTTGTAGGTGTCCTGATCTATGCTTTATGTCTGTGCTTGGTCGTTGAGGAAAAAGCAAAAAGAGAGCAAGAGTGAGAGCGAAAGATGATGAAGTAATTTGCAGCTGTTATTTGAACTTGAAACAAGTTTATGTTTAACCTCAACTATACTTAACTGTTCAACACAAAGATTCAGCCTTTCCCTTGTCTCTTCTTTTTTTTTTTCCCTCTCTTCTTTTTAAGTTTCTGATTTGATCTGGGTTTATAATGCTATGTAGTTCTTTTATTTTCTTTAATGATGAGAGAGTGAAATGTTATTATCAAAATGGAAGGTAAGTTCAGGTGTAAAAACCCTAAACATAAGACATCACAAGCCAAAAAATGATGAGACCTATTATGATACCAATATTAATCACAGAGGGTGGTTAATCTATAACAAATAAAAAACATAAGGGTATCGCATTCAAAGCTCTAAACTACACAAACTTCACACAATTCCAGGCCTATCTGAGCCATTATTGGACACCGATTCATTCCCAGATCCTGCTTGGCCTTCTTGATATAGTTCCCGGATTTCATGGGTTAATTGCAGTTTATGGTTTTCTGCCGCATTTCCTGTGTTGTTAGCTCTGATCTATGTTCTAATTGTTGGCATACTTTTAAGTTTCTGTGTATTATACTTAGTGTCCTATCTTGAAATGGGATTCCCTTCTATTTAGTCCCATAATAGTTACGACATTACTGGAGCTATGAGTTGAACTTTTTCGTATCCTAGATGTCTCGTTGATTGCATGATAGATTAGCATGATATCTATGGCTTGGATTACACAAGATGTGTTTTGCTTTTGTTATGTGATTTTACATGCAGATGGTGGTTTGTTAAATGTAGAGCACATGGTAAGTTAAACCTTTATATGCAATCTTCAGAATATACATCAAGGTCATCCAACTGAAACTTTGGTACGATTTCTCAAAGCAAGGGATTGGAATGTTGCCAAGGCTCATAAAATGGTTAGTTCCATTTACTTCAACCTGATAGGTTATTTAAATAAAGTTTTTGTAGCTTTTGTTCTTCAGCAACAGTTTCATATTATTCTGGTGTCTTATTATTTAATGTCCTGCCTCAGTTGGTTGATTGTTTAGAGTGGAGGGTGCAAAATGAGATTGATAACATATTGGCGGTTAGTATCTTTTTCGTTTGAGTTTTAATAGAAAATGCTGTATTATTTACTTTATCATAGTCATTCGTTGACGATAAGATTGCGAAATAAATTGGTAGTATGAAAACATTTTTGACCTGTAAGACAATGAAGTTGCATATCTCTCATTTTCCAGGCATGGAATAGATTTTCTTTAGCACTTAAAATAACAATATTAATTGCGAAATATAACTTGAAAGAGTGTGTTTATTCCAATACTGAAGAGAAATCCTTCCAAAGTAAGTTATTTAAACCCCTTTCTATGTGATCACGGCATTAAAACATGTCTTTCTTTAGGAATTTCCATGGATTGACCTCTCAATGGTTGCATGAATGGTTTTACAGCGGACATGTACCTTTGGCCTAATAGCCTTTAGGTACCAGTATAACTGCATTTTGGCTGTGAGCTCTGCATTGATAAGGGAAATAAAGGTTTCATGCATTGTAGTTTTGGTAATTGTGGTTGTTTAAGGTAGTAAGTGAAAAGATCTACACCTTAAGTTACTGTATTCTCATTGCCCGAATTATTAGTTCGTTACTTTACCTGTGCAGAAACCAATCATTCCCAGTGATTTGTACAGAGCAGTTCGAGATTCTTATCTTGTAGGATTATCAGGCTACACAAAGCAGGTATTTTTAGTTTTTCTAAGTTCAGCTAGTTTCTGTGTTCAGTTTGGCTTGTGACACAAACTTCTAATTTCCAGTTGTTCTGTTACCTCCATTGTTAGGACTTCAAGTGTTGTTATCTACCCTTAGTATTGAACATGTAATTCATTTTCCTATTTCTATTTGATCTCTCAGGGACATCCAGTCATTGCTGTTGGTGTTGGTCTCAGCACATATGACAAAGCTTCTGTAAAAATCTTATGGCTCATTTTATTTTGAACATGAAACAAATTTGTTGTAGGAATCAAATTGAAGTTGCATTTGTTGTTGTACAAATCAGTCTGTGAATTGATTGGTGAAATCATACATGATTTGAAGCTACTCTTGTAAGGACTAATCAGAAAATTTTTCATAGGTCTAAAAGAAAGAAAGTATATTTTAAATGTCCAAATAGTTATTTACTGTTTTAAAAATTTTTGAACATTTAAAGTGCAGAGTTGTTTCTTGTCTTCGCAAGACATTTCTGTTTGGTACACAGTAGGGATTTTATCAATGCCAAGTGTTATATGCCAGTTTTAGACAATCATATGTTTTTATTGTATCAAATGGGCATAGAGCTAAAACTCGCTATTATGGTCATGTAAATGGCGTGTAATCTCTATGTTCCTTTTCTTTTTAAATTTATCAATCATTTACATATTGTGGCTTATAGGTGCATTACTATATACAGTCACATATCCAAATGAACGAATATAGAGATCGTGTGTTGCTGGTGAGTATGATCTTACTTCCTATCAATGGATAACCATGTTTCAGATATCGTGTTGCTTGACGTGCCACTTCTGTTTGTAGCCTTCAGCAAGCAAGGAGTATGGACGGCATATTAGCACCTGTGTTAAGGTTTTGGACATGTCTGGCTTAAAACTTTCAGCATTGAATCAAATTAAGGTACTTATTACCTTCAAATGACATTAAGTTGTTACAAGTTCATTATTTTTTATTCTTGTATAAGTTCGTCCATCGTGGGTATGGTTCCTGTTATGCAGCAGTACTAAGACCATCTAATTATAATTCAAGTATTCAAATTTTAATGTTGAAGACCATTCCATTGTTTTTCTGCACCAACAATTTCTTGCATCAATATGTATCGGGCATAAACTACAGCTGCATATACGCACAATAATGACAGAGCTAACAGATATTGTTTGAGTTGGTGAATATGTCTTGATGCGTAATTTGGACATTAACGTATCTTTCAATCTGCTAGCAGTTTTCATACTTTTGAATTACCAGTTTTTACTTGCATAAATTTGTGTGTTTCTGAGTGTCTTAAAATTTGATATTTCTGTGATGACAGTGTGTAGAAGCATGAGTGCTTTACCCTTGGCATTTTGAAAATCTAGTAAGCTCAGTTGCAACCAGATAGGCTGAGAGCTTTGTCTTTGATCTCTTACTGCAGCTTTTGACTTCTATATCTACAATTGATGACTTGAATTATCCAGAAAAGACAGAGACGTACTATATCGTCAATGTACCATATGTATTTTCGGCATGTTGGAAGGTGAACTTTAGTTTTTTTTATTTGACAACTATCAGTGGTACTTCTCTTGATAAAAAATATACTACAAGCATACAAATGAACATGCAAGTATAACGTTAACAAATTGTGAATGCCAGGTTGTGAAGCCTCTGTTACAAGAAAGGACGAAAAGGAAAATTCAGGTGCTGCAAGGTTGTGGACGAGATGAATTGTTAAAGGTGAGGCAATTGATTTATTTGTTGACCTCTCTTCTGGGCGGATTGTCTGGATTAGCTTTTATCTTCATAATGCATCCTTTTCCCTACTTGAATGTATCACCACTTGTATAGTTCTTGTATAATGTAGGAGGAATTTGAAACACTCTTTTTATTTTTGATATTAATTTGCTATAATGTGTATATGTAGTGTCATTGCCTTTGTTTGATGTAACTGATCATGGTGGTTGTGTATTTCACTATTTCTTATTACGGTTATGACTTATGGAACAAATTCGTTGCCTAATGTGAGGTGCATTTTAAATTCACTTTCGGAACTCCAATCCTTTGCCCCCGGTTCTATTTCTTAGTACACAACCAATCGCTAGCATGAGATGATAAATGTTCTTATAAATTGTATGGACTCTTACTTGATATTGCATATATAGCAAGCAAGTTCAGTGACCTCATTCTGGTTGTGGTGAATCTTTTTAGTCAGCTTTATATAGTCCATCGGCATTATTCTTTTCATCATCTTTCTGTATGTTCTCCTAGATGATATAATTCGGAGTTCTGACCATTGATTTGCCTTTTGCACAGATTATGGATTATTCATCCCTTCCGCATTTTTGTAGAAAAGAGGGTTCTGGTTCATCCCGGCATAGTGGCGATGGAACTACTGACAATTGCTACTCCTTGGACCATGTATTCCATCAGCAGTTATACAATTACATTAAGCAAGAAGCTTCACTCCTGGAATCTGTTTCACCAATGAAACAGGGATCGGTCCATGTCGACTTGCCTGAGCCGGATCCTGAAGATGTCAAGATTCTGAAGACAATAGAATGTGAACTCCACAGGCTTGGGAATTTGAATGGGCTGGCAAATCCATTGAATGGTTTCAAATTTAACAAGAAGTAAAAATTTTGGGAATGACAGGAATCCTGGCTAACGCTCACCAGTCCCAACTTTATGACCAAATCATTGTTTGATTATTCTGAACACAATATTTGTACCCCCCTCCCAACTTAATATTAATCTCCACTGCATCAACTAGATGCATGTATGGGATAGAAGCACTCCTGTGTAGGATGACATGTCAGACGTTGGAGTTATATTATTCCTGCTAAATTTATAAAACACGACGGAGCATCTTAATTGCCTTTAGCGGCATTTTGTAGCCTCTACATTCCACACGCTCCGGTACCGGGAGGAGGATATTTGCGTCAGTTAGCTTTTTGATCATTGTGTTATATAATATTGTAATGTTTATGTACCATTTATATACTACGCGCACAATGTCTCTAATTTTACTGTACACGGTTTCTTAGTGTGTGAATTTCCTGCCAAAAATGAATAATCTAAATTTCTACATTGACCTGTGGAAAATGATCAGCCGGCTGTGGAAGTTTTAGATAAAGAAAGAACTGAAGAAGATCATGAGCACAGTAATTTGCATCAAGATGATGATAAAATTCATGCTCCACTTGCCAGATGCGGTAAAAACTATGTACTTATTATATGCAACAGCTCAAACTCCAATTCTACAATTCTATAACGAAGAAACAAACAAATTAATTCAGACACTTCTCTAAGTCTGCTAAGTATTTTGGTTCAGCTGCCAGTACTCATATCGATTCATAAAAATGTACAATTTCCACAAGGGAACTCTGTCCTATCCCAATTGTTTATAGCATCTATATGCAACAGCAACTGACACTGCTGCGCAAGCAACGGCAATTGCAGCATATGTATCCTCCCGCTCCCAAGTCTCGAACCATGTAGGCATAGAACGAAACCTACGGGAAGACAATCCTTTTCCGCTATTGATACGGGATAATAATTTCAGGCCATTCTTCTTTTCAGGTGAGCTCTTCACTCCCTTCTCAACAGAATCTGGGCAGTCATTCTCAGATACAATGGTCTTTTGGCAGCACGAAGACATTCCATTTTGCAAGCAGCATTGCACAACTTCAATGTTAGACCTGCATGAAGCTGTGTTTGTCGCATCTGTTTGTATGTGAGTTGGCTCGTTAGTGCTTTTTCCTACCCCTGTCTCCCCGTTTAATTGCAGCCTTAGTTCTTGGGAAGCGATCTGTTCTTCTTTTGAAAAACCCATCTGGCCCCTGAAGATAACGTGCAAATGGGTGTAAACAAATGTGTAATAAATCAATCATCATTCTTGACACTTCGAGAACAGTAAAACTGCTTAAAGCAGGATCGCTATAGGGACATCCATCTACATATTCTCATTTAAAAAGCCACCTTCAACTACCAACGTCGGATTGTTACTCGTAACTACCAATGAAATTTCTACAACTGTCCTACCATACAGATAAGTTCTATCTTGCATGTTCAGCCCCCAGAGCCATACTCCTCATATACTGAGAAAGCATCAGGGATGGACCTCAGTAAAATAAGTTGCACTATATATAGGAGTTACCTCCACAGCCAGTCTATAATCTCTCCTTTTGCAATGTGCTGTTCCACTAATATCGGCACATCATCTGGACTGACGTATCCGTACCTGCAGGATTTTCACAGGAAAACAAGAAATAAAGGATTATGTCAAGAACCACTGACCCACCATGAACAAGGGCAGTGCAACTTAAACTCGAGACCTCTTGATCACGAAAGGCTTTGATACTATGTCAAGAACCATTCAACTGAAAAGCTTGAGCTGTTTGATGAAAACCAACAATAGATCACATACTATTCTAGCAGATTCCTAATGCATTTTACACTACAAAAATATCAAGTAAAACATAACTGCAGCCGTAAAACTATACCAAGGAAAAATGTAAATCAAAAGGAAGCTTTGTAAAAGTAATCAGAAACACAGATCTGTAACTTACCAGTGGCCACTGATGACTCCATTGATACTTGAGCCAAAGATAATGATGTTTCCCGCATACTTATGCCCTCCAATGTGCGAACATGGACTAACTGATAATTTACCTCGAAGACCATGCATTTCAATCTCCTCTTTGAATCTACTAACAAGAACAGGTCCACAAACGCCACAGGTACGATCTCGGGAACCATGAGAGCACACAAAGACAAAAGAACCCTTTAGTTTTTCTGGAGTTCCAGGTTGCCATTCACTATCCTTCACAAGAACTTCCTCAACAAACGTGTCGACATCAAAATGCGTCAACCTCCTGCATCCTTTGCATATATTGCAATCAGCATTTATTTAGTGAGAAAGGCAAATTCATAAGGGATCAACTAGAACTTGAAAAGATTGCTAACAGACCTGTATCTGATCATATCTGGGAAAATTAAAACATCTCCATTCGATGTCTCAGTTCCATCTTGCCCCTCACATATTGTTAAGCGAGTCTGACAGAAACAAGTTGAATGAGAAGTAAGAAACAACCAGTTTACTAGTCTATTTATTTGAAAAAGGCAACTTTAAGCTACATGCGACATCCAAACAAGACACAGCACCTAGTCTACATTTACAGCATCATCCCAAAAAGCAACTCTAGGGCAATCAAACACACACACATGTGTGCCCACATCAAATCAGTTTGTGTGTACATCATACTTTTTTAAGCAGCAAACCACAGTATGACGTCCAACGTTATGCCATAAAAAGGGACGGCAACCTACATAAACACCAGCCTATTTTCTACAGGTACAAGAAGTCACTCATTTGTAACTTGCATTTTGTTCCTCTCCAGTTTCCACATTACTTCTAAAACAAGAATGGGCCAACAATACATTCAGCCAAATATGGGACAATTTCCATCATTTACTTGGTCACCATCTTGGAAAACAGTATGCTTTGGACATTGTTCCCTCCTAAATAAAGGTGTGCATCAGGATTTGTGTTTCATCCATGTGTAAACCAGCATGCACCATTACTATACAGTTGAATCTGCTCCAATCTCACATTTCTGCTTTTGTCTGCCAAACGTTAAGTAATTGAAACCGTTTCACTTTGAGTATATTATCAACCCACTAACAGGCCACCCAAATTTGCTAACTGGATAATATTGATTCCTTCACTCGTCAGTAAGTGGATTGGCTAAAATCCTATCATACAGCCAATTAACTGCCATTGAAAGCACAAACAACAACTGCTATAAGGGATAAAGAAAAATTCAGGTACATGCAAAAGTATATTATTAACCTTGCATAAGGATTTTATTAAAAAAAATATATAATATTGATTCTTGTGTAAAAGGATTATAAAGCACAACTCAAGCCAGCACTCAGATATCTTAAGGCAGCAAAGCTTACACGAGCAACTCTCATAAGCTTTTATAGCTAAAGCTGTCACATCATGACTAATCCCTATAAATGAGAGTGTGCAGAACAATGGTCATCTGTATCTTTGCTTAATAACAACATGTAAGATCTCAACCTGACCTTTGTTGAGAAAAGAGGGATGTATCAAGTTGGACAATACACATTCTATAAATTTATTTTCCAACGCATTATCATCAACTCCAAGGACATATTTAGAATCAAGGAATGTATACTGTGACAGATAAAGAGATAAAGCCATGCTAGAAGATTGAACTAATATACTAACTTCCATTTCATTACAGTTATAGTCACAACAAACATATTCTCAACAGTCGTATTGCTTTCCGTTTACTATTTCCATTAATGATTGAAACTGAATTACGATCACATGTTTAATAAATGTCCTCCATTTGGGCTTGGAAGTTGCTTCGTAACATAGGAAGTTGGCACCGTACTTCCCATGTCTATATAAGTGTATAGCTACACAGGTACTCTTGCTAAAGGCATCGAGTTCACAAAAGCTGGCGACACATTGTTTTCTAATGGTATTCACGTCCCAAAGCTTACAAGGTTCAGAATATATAGTTTGCAATTTTAGCCCGTTTGAATACGGATTTTGTGTTTTCATGTGTTATTTATCTGTTCTAATATGACTGTCTTAGCGTAGTGTATTCAAATGGGCACTTAATGAGATGTGAATTGGTTCAATTGATTAATTGCTGAACTACCTAGTTAGTCTATTTTATCTTTATAAATATGCCCTTTTCGGCAACTGAACATTATTATTATTTTCATTATACCTAATGGTAATCATTTTCTCGAAAAGATTTGAGTTAGAAGATTTAATAGATTTTACCCATGCAACAATATCAAGGGCCACAAAATATTACCATTATGTCTATAGGATATACATATATTGCCATATGTACTGTTACTTGTATGAACACAAATGAAAATACTATTCATTCTGTAAAGTCTGTCAACAATATGTTTTTGTCTCCATCTCCCCTACATTTACTACATATATGGTAATACCTAGTTGATATTGTGCCTTAATTTGTGAATTCATCTGTGGATCAACTCTGCGATTGCAAAATATTTTGAGTAAGCAGGTACCTTGAGATATAAACAGAACAATACCAATCTACTGATGCAGTTTCAACAAACTAATCAATTGAACCAATCCACAGTTAAGTACCCATCTGAAGCTAAACCAATCACATCAGAACAGGCAAATAACGAACCTGGAAAACAAAATCCTAGTTCAAACAGACTTGTTCGGATTTGTAGTTAAACTCACACAATACTAAGTGAATCCACATATATGTTCCGAAATAAAACTAACCCACGTTAAAATCAAACCAAAGAAGACATGAAAACTAATAATTTCCTAAGGAACACAAACCTCTTTCTTCATGAAACCTTTCCTAGCCATGACGGCAGCAGATAGCAACCTAGGTAACCGATCAAACTCCGCAGCCTCGATTCTGGGAGGCCAAACGGAGGGACTTTTATAACACAGAAACACATGACGCTCATAGAACTGTACTGTCCCAGCAAGAGGGCTCTGCCTGAAATCGGGTCTAGAGAAGCCGAATTCAGCATCACTGCCACTAACACTCTCATGGAGAAAACCGGTGTCGTTCTGAAAGCTACTGGAAGCGCTCCCAAGGTGAGAACTTGATGGGTCAGAAGTGAGAAAGGTTGTATCTAATAGGTCAGAAACCATGACTGGTGAGGATGAGGATGATGGGTTGTTGTTGTTGTAGTTAGCATATGAGAGTGGCTCTTCTCTGCAGCTCTCCATTTTTACACTACAGAACAAAAAAGATTAAAACTTTTTGGGATAAACAAGGAGAGAAGGAAGAAGGAGATTTGGGTTTTTGAGGAAGGAGATGAGAGTAGAGTTGGAGGCTGTTGTTTCAAGTATGTGTGTACTATGTTCCATTTGGTCTTCCTTTCAACTATTATTTGAATACCTTGTCCATCTACTTTCCTGTCCAAATTTCACTTTTATTCTTGGTTTTTATTTTCTTATTCGCTTTAATATTTCTGAAAAATTATAATAAGGTCTTACTCTCTCTCTAATAATTATGTGTGTAATGATATTTAAATTATAGAAATGACATATTATTAAGAAAAAAAATCTAAATTATGATTAATCCATTTAGTACTTAAACAGGAAAAGAATTTAACAAAGAAAGAAAATTGCTGAAGAACAAAAGTTTCACTATTTATTGGAAAAGGGAGGTCCAAGTTTTCCAAGAACTCAAATCTGATGACATAAGTTGACTTTGTTCATTGCAATGATCAGAGCTTTTAGCAGGATTTGGTGAAAGAGTTTTTAACCATGGAAAAGGTATGGGGAAGGCTGTAAAGAATGTACTTTTGGGAAAGTGCATTGAAAACCATAAATGGCACCTTCACTTGTGAAGGACGGTAATAGAAGTCAACTGTCAAGGTGTTTTTAGCATCCTATTTCATGAATGCACTTGTAGGAATTTCCAGCATTCTCTATTTGTTGTTGTTGTAGTAGGTTTTATTCAGTTACTGCTCGGATATATTAATACTGGTTTGGAATGTTTTCTATGTAAAGCCGTCAGAAAAGAACCGTGTAGTTCATCAATCATCGAAATCCAGTCTCACCAGTGGATGTAGAAAAGCTCATCGGACTATATCCTGTGATGCTATGTTAACCTCAGTTATTAAATGCAAGTGAATGCAGTCAACGATCTGCCATTTTCTTTCATAAGATAAGATTATACATCTATATAATGAGAGAAACCCTTGATTCTGGAAAATAAGTTGGTTCTTTCGTTGTAATCTTTTCAGAAAGCTAATTGATTAGCAGAGCAGAAGAAATAAATTTTGAAACGGGGAAGAGTACAGAACGAGTCAAATCCAAGAATATACAGAATAAACATCTCAGATCACTTAACAGTGCACATCGGGTACATGCTTCTTAATACTCCATATACAGAAGTATAAGGCTGTTAGAAATGTCATCCAGCCACATCTCAGATCACTTAACAGTGCACATCGGGTACATGCTTCTTAATACTCCATATACAGAAGTATATGGCTGTTAGAAATGTCATCCAGCCACGTGTAATTTAATTTTGTAGATTCCACAATGATAATGTTCTTTACAGGAAAAGAAATCTTATGAAGTAAAGGCGGATCAGATGGTATTGATTCTAAAAATAAGTTTCAAGGGCATAAAAAAATCACCAGCCTAGAATCACAAATTGCTAGCTCTAACCTGCTTCACTTCTGTATCATGAAAATCATTAACTACATTATAACATGATGATCGTGAATCATCAGTCTTGTGTTGCTTTTTGCCTGTCTTGCTCTCTTCAACACAAACTGATGCTTTTGTTTTGCTCTCTTTGTCAAAAACTGTATCCTCTACCCCCGACTCAATTAACTTTGTCTTCCATCTGATACCAATTGCCTCTGCCTGCTCGGCAAATAGAACTTTAGAGAAGGAAGAACTGCAGATTTCCTTATAAGTTTCATAACCAGCTGCAAAAGTGTCTCCACCTTCCCAAAGTTTTGACAGAGGGTGCAAAACTGAGATTGGATCATTACTTCTCTCCAAGGATTCTTTCAATTCTAGAAACTTGGACACAAACTCCGCCTTACTGAATTGAACAAAAACTGCAGTTTCATCCACACGATATATAGATACAACAGATGTTAGGCCAAAGACTTTTACAAGGCATTGTTTTATGTCCCTTCTCCTGAGTATAGATGGCAATCCCCAAATTAAAACAAAGTTCTCATGTACACTTTTTTGTTTCTGTTGCAGTACCAAAGATTCAGCACTCCTATTTCCAGACCTGAGGTCAATAATTTCTCCGCTGCTCCAACTGAGATAGAGAAGGTTGATGTGTTTTTGTAGCTTTTCATTTTGGATCAAACTTTTAGAGGTTGAATGGAGTTTGAAATCAATGCCAAGATTACTGCATGCCTGGGCGAAAACACACCCAGTCATAAAAGCATCATATCCAGCTTCATGCTTAACTCCAGTACTCCATTCAGATGACCTGAAAGATATATGATAAAATCTTAGAAGTGAATCAAAGATGCTTGGAGGACAAACAGATATAGCAGTGAATTATTCTTTACCCACATTTGATGAAGCATACCTGTGAAGAAATGATAAGTACACAAAAGCTAATGACAATCAACTTTTCTATTTAAGGTGAGCCACGTAACAGAGTGAAATTGGCATTAAGCCAATGTAATAGTCCTGATAGTTGTTCTTTTAAGATGCACATATTATTACAAGCATGGCGTTATTCTAATTCAAAACCAGGTACAATTTTGTTTTTCATTTCATTTTTAGCCACTTTGCAGGATGCTAAACATAGCAACCCCAATCCAAATGATAAAGACCACATACTTATGTGCTATGGTAGCTTGACCAAGCAGCAGTTGCAATCAAATTAATCAATTGCACAAAATAGGTAAGGAAGCAAACCTCATGTCATTAATTTCTATTTCAACATTCACAAAGGACTGCAACGCTGCATTAGTGCAATTCTTGGTGCCCAGAGCAATATGAGGACAAAGTAAAGAGAAGGCTGAGGAGAGTGACGTGCTCGACTTCTTCATCTTCAATACCTGATTGGCATTCAAGAGGATTTTGGTATCCACGATATACGGAAAGTACTTGTTAACAGAAAAGGCAAACTCTTCAGCAGTTGAAGGTAAAGGATATAAGAATTTGCTGTATATATGCCCAATATCTGTATCAAATATAGAAAACATACAGCCAGCACATTTCATCAACACATATAAATATGCAACTCATCACGAAACACAGGACCCACTGGCATACCCAAGAAACAGTTATGGCCAACAAGAAGCTTTTGTTCAGTGGACAAAAGGTCTATCACTTGGCGAAACCCAATAGCAGCCATAATCCTCTTCTCTGCTTGTCTATAGCTGTCATCCTTCACCTCTTTCTGCAAAAAGTCAACTTAAGATTAATAACAACTTTCAGAGGTTTTAAGAGTGTCCATTTAAGACATAAGTCCCAAATAGTAGTTTTCATCTCCATAAATCTCTCTACACCATCTAATACTAAGGTTTGAGAATAAACCAAAGGCTAGGAAGTTATTTCTTTGTAAACAATGAATACTATCATATTATTATTTTTTTAAAGGAAACAACTATAAGCACCAGATTCAGATGCATGAACCAAATATTCATGAAAGTGTTCATTATATTTACCCTCAGGGAGTCCTTATCATCTTCTGAGTCTGCATACACAACCAGAGGCTTTGAATGGGGATTTTCTGCCTCGTTACGAACATACATAAGATCTCTAAAATATTTTCTGGTGACCTGCATATTATTATATTCATAATACATAACAACAATTATATTTGTGTTGAGACAGACAAAGTTGAAAGAGAAACAAACTATCTTAAGAATACTTGAAAATCCAAGCCAAATTACCAGTTGGATCAACTTAAGCTGATGAGACGTGAAACCACTCAGACAAAGAGCAGGGCGCATCTTGTAGAAAACAATCTGGAACTGTCCTCTTGACTCATTTAAACTTCCATAAGACTGGCTCACCCCAAGCCCCTCCCTCAATAACCCATCTCTCCATTCACTTAACTTATTCTTCATTCTCTCACTGAAAAGAACATCAGCAATGCTGGCCAAGGGCACATCTTTAGCCTCCTTCAACTCCAACACTCCATCCCCATGTCGCGAATTCAGGCGTCTCAATGCCTCGCGCTCTTGTGCTCTAGACAGATAAGATATTCCTGTGATTAAATCAAAACATGCATCAATTCCTCCTAATTACAACAAATCCCAAAAATCACACAAACCAAACCAACTTCAACTCACAATGAACTATTACACCACTCAAGCAACAAAAAAAAAAAAGGGATAGAAAAAGCAGATGATACCTTCGTTAATGCAGGTGTTGAAATCAAACTGATATTTAGCTAAAAAGTCCATAGAAGTAGTCTGGCAGAGGAACTCATAAGAAGCACTGCTTTCAAGCTCTTGACGAGGAAATATAAAGAAATTGTGCCTGTTAGTACGCAAATTTGCAAATATCCCAAAATCAAAATCGATATGAAGATTATACATGTGTATATAAATAATGAAAGACACACAGCGAAAGAGAGAGAGACTAACGGATGAGAAATGAAGGCGTCGCGGCGATGGTCCCAGCGGAAAGGACAAACGCCGAATTGAACGACGGCGAACTTCTCAGCGGAGTCTTTGACTTTAAGGTATCGGATGTCTGAGCGGTCAAACTCGAAGGACTCACGCCACGGCGCGCTGGTGACGCCGGTCATTTCCAAGTCTATCGCCACGAAGTCGGCGGCGCGGACATGGGCTCGAAGGTCGGCGAAGGTTGAGTCGAAGTTGGATTTAGTGACGTGCTTGAGAGGGAAAGAGGAGTACGCGCGTGTGAAGGCGCGTGTGACGGCCGTGAGAGGCCCGTGCTTTGTCATCGTTTTAGCACGGCGCACTTGGTCTTAACTCTTAATAGGCCTGCCGCTAGCCTTATTTTCAGAATGTCCCCCACGACGCCGTTCCTGGTACTTGAAAGGAGTTCAGGGTACTTATTCACAAGAATTATAACATTAAGAAAACAAAACATTTGTACAGAGGCTGTTCTGCTGTTCTCTAGTTTAGTTTTGGTTTTCTTTCCTTCAACTTGGGATGACCAGATTTAGGCTTTACCAGAATCGGAGCCTGCACTAATTTCTCGTAGCTTTAATCCCATATCAAAGGAAGACAAGGATCACGACGGCACATAGAGGCAACAAAGCTGTGTTCAAGAGGAAGCTCTAGACAGCAAGAGCAACAAAAGAACTACTAGAGCTGGATACAAAGCTGAGGGCTTTCCAGTGAAGTGAATTGACGTTCAGAGGTAGAAACAAAGATAAGGTGTTTGGAACTTGAAAGGAATTCTTCCATGTTAGTGCTTCTGCTCAGCCATGCCTCCTACGTGTTCAGCTTCTTCAACCACCAAGATTATCTCCCAAACCCAACTTCTGTTCTCAAAGTTGTTACCTTTTTCTAATGTGGGTCTCCATTATTGTTGCTCGAGGCAATCTAGACCTTATCATGCTAGCCCAGTTTGGAATGCTACACAGTCCACAGGTACTTCCTGTTCTTTTATCTCTCTATCTCAAGGCATGTTTACGTTTTTGTGGTTTTCACCTCTTCTAGTGTTTTAGTTTTCTTCTGAGTTTAAGTTTGAAACTTTATCACGGGAGTTACAGAGATGGAGACGAGCATTTACATGATGCTGACAATAGGCCGTTGGGAGTCACTGAACCATATGGATTATAAGTTAGCTTCGTTGAGGCCTGTCCATGGGAAGCTAGCTTTGAAGTTCCTGAATTGGATCGTTAAGCAACCTGGTTTGGAACTCCATCATCTTACTCACTTATTGTCCATCACTGCCCATATACTTGTTAGAGCTAGGATGTATGAACCTGCAAAATCGATTTTAAAGCATCTCACTGAAATGGGGATTGGTTCAAAGTCTCTATTTGATGCTTTAATCAAAACATACCCACTTTGCAAGTCGAACCCTTCTGTTTTTGACCTCTTGATTAAGGTCTATTTGGGGCAAGGTATGGTTGGTGATGCATTGGAAACTTTCTTTTTGATGGGTTTTCGAGGATTTAACCCTTCTGTTTATACTTGTAACATGATGCTTAGTTCAATGGTGAAACACCAAAGAGTTGGGTCAGTTTGGCTCTTTTTCAAGGAAATGCTCACTCGAAGGATATGTCCAGATGTTGCTACTTTTAACATACTAATAAATAAGTTGGGTGTTGAAGGCAAGCTTAAACAAGCTGGTTATCTTGTAAGAAAGATGGAAGATAGTGGATATGCTCCATCCATAGTTACTTATAACACTATGCTGAACTGGTACTGTAAGAAAGGGCACTATAAAGCTGGCTTTGAGTTGATCGATCACATGGCATCTAAGGGCATTGAACCAGATGTATGCACATTTAATATGCTTATTGATGATTTATGCAAAAACAGTAGGAGTGCAAAAGGTTATTTACTGTTGAAAAAGATGAGGAAGCTGTTGATATCTCCCAATGAAGTTACATATAATACTCTTATTAGTGGGTTCATGAAGGAGGGTAAAGTAGGAGTTGCTACTCGGGTTTTTAATGAGATGGCAATACTTAACCTTTCTCCAAACTGTGTTACATATAATTCGCTGATAGACGGACACTGTGGTGAAGATAATTTTGAGCAGGCCTTCATGCTCTTAGAAATGATGGAAGCAGTAGGATTAAGGCCTACTGCAGCTACTTATGGGTCTGTTTTATGTGGCTTGTGTAAGCATGCCAAATTTGACTTAGCTGGAAACCTTCTTGAGCAGATGAAGATTAATGGGCTGGTTATTGATTGCATATCTTACACAACTATTATTGATGGACTTTGCAAAAATGGACTGCTTGATGAATCTTTAGAATTGTTTGACGAAATGGTAAGGAATGGTGTAAGACCTGATATTACAACCTTTTCTGTGCTCATAAATGGATTTAGCAGGGTTGGAAGAATAATACATGCAAAGGAAGTTTTATGCAGATTGTATAGAGCGGGACTTGCTCCAAACCATATTATATGTACTACTTTAGTATACAATTGTTGCAAAATGGGATATATTACAGAAGCATTCAGAGTTTATGCAGTGATGAATCGCAATGGTTATGATCCAGACCATTTCACATGTAATATGTTGCTTTCTTCTCTTTGCAGATGTGGGAAGGTAGGAGAGGCAGAGGACTTCATGCATCATATGATTAGGCTTGGTCTTGTCCCGAATGATGCTACTTTTGATTGTATTATAAAAGCTTATGGAAATTCAGGTGAAGCATCAAAAGCATTCTCTATGTTTGATGAGATGATAAAATTAGGTCATTACCCGTCAGATTTCACGTATCATAGTCTACTTAAAGGACTATGCAGGGGTGGATATTTGGGGGAGGCAAAGAAATTTTTTAAAAAGCTCCAGTCCACTCATACTACTGTTGATACTTCTATGTACAATATAATTCTTGCTGAGATGTGTAAATTGGGGAAATTGTCAGAAGCAGTGGCTTTACTAGAAGAAATGGTCCAATTTAATGTATTGCCTGATAGTTATACGTATAGTAGTATTCTTTCTGGGTTAAGTAGGAAGGGAAACAATGTTGCCGCTCTTCTTTTCTTTCAAAAACTTCTGGACAGAGGAACTCTGTCCCCAAATAGAGTCATCTACACGAGTTTGGTTGATGGTCTTTTCAAGCTAGGTCATGAAACGGCTGCATTATATATGTATGAAGAAATGGAGAAGAAAGGCCTATGCCCTGATACCGCTGCAATTAATGTTGTCATGAATGGATGCTCAAGGATGGGAAACATGAATATGGTTGATAAACTCTTTAAAAGCTTTTCCAGTGGTAGTTTATCCCCTAACTTGGCTACCTACAATATTCTGTTGCACGGGTACGCAAAGAGAAAGGATCTGTCAAAGTGCTCTAAACTATACAATCACATGAAAAGAATGGGCCATTTTCCTAACAAGTTAACTTTCCATTCTCTTATTCTTGGACTTTGCAAATGTGATATGTTGGGTATTGCCCTTAAGATGTTAAAAAAGGCTCTAGTTATTGGTATTTCAGCTGATCTGATAACATTTAATATGCTTATTTCAAATTTTTGTGATAGAAGTGAGATAAGAATGGTCCTTCATCTGCTAGAGGTAATGGGTTTGGTTAATGTTTATCCTGACATTGACACCTACAAGGCCATCTATAAAGGATACATCAGAGTTTCTGCTCTTCAGGAATCTCATTTTCTTTTGCATGAAATGTTGGACAGGGGTTTTAGTCCTTTGCACAAGCAATATATCAATTTAATAAATTGCATGTGTAGAATGGGGCATATAAAAGGAGCATTCAAGCTAAAAGATGAAATGAAAGCAGCTGGTGTCATTTCTCAGGACGTTGCCGATAGTGCTATGGTAAGAGGGCTTGCCAAGTGTGGGAAGGTTGAAGAAGCAACACTGGTTCTCAATCACATGATTCAACTGGGGCTCATTCCAACTGTTGCCACTTTTACAACTCTGATGCACATGCTTTGCAAGAAATCTGAATTTTCCAATGCTTTAGAGTTGAAGAGTATGGCAGAGGGTTGTGGTGTGAAATTTGATGTTGCTGCATACAATGCTCTCATATCTGGCCTATGTGAAGCTAATGATGTTGTGGGTGCATTCAAACTGTTTGAGGAGATGAAGCAAAACGGTCTTCGCCCCAATATAACCACGTATACTGCTCTTATTAACATGATTAATAACAAGAAGATTAGTGTGGATAAGAATGAAATGCTTTTGAAGGATTTACAAGAAAGGGAAATCATACCTGAGGAGTGGGGAGGACATACTGACAAGTGGTTGGTAATCGCAAAGAAAAAGTTGAAGTCTTTGAGGTATTCTAGAGGAAGATGATGGCTGAATATCTTTGGTGGTTGTCTAGCTCAGCTAGCGGATGAAGTCATTATGTCGCTAACTGTGCTATTCACGATCTGGTAAGCTTTTACTTTTCATTTGTCTTTTTTGATGCATTCTTTCTCTGTGCTTGAGCAGAATCTGTATGTTTATACGCATATATACATATCTAAAGTCTAAACTCATGGTATATTATCAGTATGTGATGTGCGTTTCAACCCGTCCATGGTATATTATCAGTATGTGATGTATGTTTCAACCCGTCCATGAGTTTAGACATGTTTTATACACACACACACACACACACACACTCATTTTATAAGTTTTATTTCTTTCCATGTGGATGGCACCTAAGCTTCATGGTTCGATATTGTGGAATTCACAAACTGTCTCTTTAAAGAGTTTAAAAGGTATTCATGTTATGGTGTTTATTTGCTGCCAACATTTGTTTAACTGTTGTGCCAACTTATTTTTTATTTATACATTGGTTTTTTTATTATTTGGTTTTAAGGCTTCATGTTTTGATCATACCGAATATTCATGATTCTTATCTCATCTTATAATTTTTGTAAGCACAACTAGTGAGAAACCACTGTAAAAGATCACACATCAGTATTTTGAGATTGGACATAACTTGCCATGCTCTATGAAATTCATTTTTATATTGGATAACTACTTCTCCACAAATCATCTCATTTTGGTTACCAGTGTGCCTGTTGTTGAACAGTGTTGGACGCTACTGTATTGGTGGCTGGGGGGCTTGGGAATGGTCATACTGCTGATTGTTGATTTGCCATCCACATGCTAATGGATTATTCCTTCTCCAACTATATCAGGCGATGAATGTGTGGTCCCCTAGTCATGGTTAGCATCCTTTTGGCTGGCACGATGAGCAAATTGAGCTAGGAGGGGTCCTCTAATTCGGATGTAATATCACAAATGAGAGACAGAATGATTGATAAGAAAACCGAAGACGGGGGCCTGAGGTATTAGAAAACATGCATCTAGCTTCAGCAACTCCATTTGCTTCAATGTTGTCAGGCAGCCTTCTCATTCCAGGGTGTATTAACAAGGTTTAAGTCTTGACGCCATTGTTTGTTTTATCATCACCCAACCTTTGTCTTTTTAATGATTTTGGATGGCAGCGCAGGCCAACAAAGGTAGTGGAAGCATGTGGTCTTGCCAACAGGAGGCGAGACTAGTACCCAGAAAATGGAGGCGGAGCATGCCCCTCAACTCAAGCTTACATGTTAGCAGACAAAAACACAGTTAGCCAATTGACTGGTCTTTTTAGCAGTTGCAGACCAGTTGGTAAGTTGTAACTATATACAACTACCAGCTACGACCCATGTTGGATGCAATGCAAACCCTTGAATATATCCAAATTATTATGAATAGTGTCAAACCAAAGTACTTGCTCTTACTTTTGTCTTTTTCATATGGGCAATCACTTTCACACCTAAGGCTTCCATAAGTTGAATGTTTACTTATTGTTATTACTATTATTGGAAAATTATAGAATAAATAAACACAAAAAGAAGGAATTAGATAATTAAAAATTGTATCTTCTTGAGTTATTCTGTTGCCTGAGTTTAGACCAACAAGTCACGCCGTCTGCCAGCTCATCTTCTCTAAGTATTTGCCACGCCATTGCTTACGACAAGAATCTTTCCGTCGCCGTGGAAGTTAACACCTTTTCAGACATGACATCAACTATTTGGTCGTTGAGGCCCGTTTTTGGCCCAATCACTGCACTGCCACTCTCTCTCTCTCTCTCTCTTAATCACAACTTTCCGTTTCTCTTTCATTCTGATTACTCATTTGTCTTTCAAGGAAGCTCTTTTTGTCTAGAATTCATGTCGGTATGTTAGTGCTCTCTACTCTTCTCGCTTCTCTTCCCAGATACGTATGTGCTCAAGTTTGATGTTTTTGAGCTTGTTCTGTAAAAGCTTTCTGATTGCTTTCTTATGCTTCTTTTTGGTCTTTAAGAAGATTTTCTTGATTTTGTGTGGATTTTTTTTATTGTTTGCCTTGTTTTAATGATTTCGACAAGTGGGTTTTTTTTTTTCTCGTCGGTTTTATTGATTTCATCCTTGGATTGCTTTCTTTAGAGTTTGATCAGTTTTGCTACTCATCGATTCTGTCTGATTCGTGTCTTCACTTCCCCTTTTTCTCTTGTTGTTACTGCTTAGATTTTCTTCTTAAAGCATATCTGCAGATTTAGCTGAAAGCTTAACGAAGGTGGGGACTATCTGAATTATTAAATATTTATTGAACTCCGAAAACGAATTTGTATAGGTGTTGCAAGCAGAGGGGAAAAAAAACAAACACGCAACACACACGCGCCAGTTGTGCTGCATTGAGGAAACATTGAAACTTCAAACTTCCTTTTCCTCTCGTACTTGTTAGGTCATAACAGCTCTTTGTTCTGTTATAAATGTAGGATTTTCTATGGGGAACGTGTGAAATCTGTGGATAGTGTATAGGAGAAACATGAATTTGATTTGATGTTCGTCAGTTTAATCAAGAATTTTTCTTTATTGAAATATCGTACAATTGTAAATTTTGATTATGTTACTAATAAAAGTATGGAGTTGAAAAGAATCTCAAAAACTGGAATCTGAATTTTTGAAGTTAGATTAGTTTGAGATATTTTCAGGAACGATGTCCTGTGCAGCTCTAATTTGTTGTGCTCCTAAATCATACTTATTTTGTTATATATTTTGGCCATTATAGTTGTATTGACAGATCATATGATTCCTAACTTATGTAGAGTCCTGGTGTGCTTGTCTTTGTGGTGTTGGGTGTGATAATAGTTTGGCATGTTTATGGAATTCCTTGCAATTCCTGATCATTGCTAAGTTACTTGCATTTGCCTGTGGGGTTGACAGCTCTTTGTATTTTATTGTTTGTTATTGCATCTTAATTTACTTTTGCCCAATGGGAGCAATTGGCGTGTTAAGAGTGAGCTTTTAATGGTGTTAAAGGTGATTATATGATCAATTTTTTAAGCTTGTTGATGGACTATAGTTAGAGCTTGGTGCTGTTTCTCTGGGATTCTTTTTCCGAAATTTGGTGCTAGTTGTGTGGTTAAACTTGAGAATATGAACTCTTTTGATATGTCGCTGCTCTTGGGCCACATTAAGTCAAAGTATTTAAGGGGATCTCTTATTGAATTTATAACAGGACACTGGTAGGCCTTTACCAAAATTTGGTGAATGGGATGTTAATGATCCTGCTTCAGCTGAGGGATTTACTGTGATATTCAACAAGGCAAGAGATGAGAAAAAGACTGGTGGCAAACCAGATTCACCAGGGAAAGCTGATCATCATGTGAAGCCTGCAGCTGATCCTGGCAAGCCTCAGACTGTAAGTTCTTTCATTATTTTGCAGTCCTTTTGTTGTCTGGGAACAGCTGCACTCACCCACATAAAAGCTTAATCGCATTTCGTCATAGCTTTTGTATGTCGTCAATTTTAAAGGTATTGATCTTTTAGAATATGGAATGCAACAGTGACAGGCACTACAGTCTGCAATGTTGTCATATTAGTAGTTGACATGAGGATCGATGAGAAATGCAATTTTTGCATTCACAATGTTGTGTAAAAAGATCAGATGATCTGTCTGATTGGTATTAGATTCCTTTTCTGGTGATCTGTCTTATTATCCTAATGAATGGCTTTAGATTTGAATTTGTCTGTGTGATTATGGAATTATAGACTACTGATTATATATTTTTTATGAGTCATGATGAAATTCGTAATAAGATAGTGGGTTGGAGCTTATATACTGCCATCTTTCCAGCAGGAATTTTCATAGCTGTTAAAGTTTTCTTCTCTGACTTGGTTATGACTGGTTTACAGAAGAAATGGTTCTGCTGTTTTCAAAGTTCACATGCGGAATCTTGACAATGTCCTTCTAGTCCAAGTTCAATTGGAAGAGTATGTTCAACTGTACGATGCTTCATTACATATTTTCTGAAAAAGATGGATAATTTAAAGCGATGATTGAAAGAATCTGTTTGTTTGTGTTGTAAACTGAATTGTGGTGGGGGAATGAGAAGAGACATTTATTGTATCTAAAGAAGCATTGATCTACTCCTCCCTTACTTTCTCACTATTGTATGAGCTGTAGAGTTTTGTTGACATTCCGTTCCTTCTTATAGCACGAGTATATATGGACCTTCTCGTGGAATATATACTTTTTGTAGTAATATTAGAACGTGGTGTAGTGAAGCTGTTGTTGAAACGAGCCAAGTTATCAGAAGACTACTTTGACCCTTTTCATTTTTAAGCTTGTGAAAAATGAAAAAGCATGCATTGTAGTAAAAGGATGTTAGAAACGCGAATTGATTGGTGTTACGTTGCTGCTACTGGTTGTTCGGGCTAGTTATTGTTGTTCACATGTCATATTGTCATACAGATGCGAGAATTATTTAACCTTATGACATTCTTAAGATTAACCAGTAAAACTTATTATAACGCATAATAATAACAAGAACACTAGTTGCCATACCAAAAGAATAGTAGTAACAACATTATCGCTTCTTATTCCTGTATAACTTGATGATCACAAGAAACTATCATGGGTCTTAAAACTGTATTAACTTAATGCTGTAAAATGCATGAGTATACGTTTTCCTTTTACACTGAACCACCAAACAGAAAGAAAAAAGTCTAAAAAGAAAAGTTTGCTTCGTCCAACAAGTATCCCCTATCAGTTATCTAGCTAAACTCTGGAAATCCCAAGCTTACGCTCAAATAGTCGTCGCAGAAGGTAAACTTGGAGAACACTGGCACCAATCAGTGCTGCAGATTCATACAAGGCCTTGTGCATTGCCCTCTTGCTCATTGCTTCATTTACTGCATTACAAATCGAAATGATTACATACGATGCAACCAATCTGGTCTGTGTGTTATTCACATGTTAAAAGTGTCCCTCCCAACCAAAAGAAAGGGAAGGCACCCTTTAGCAATAATCAAGTTCAAGGTTCAGCTGTCATAATGCAAGCAGAGTGAGTTAATTAACGTTCTAGTTGACTGTCCCCGAACATAGTCGATCAATTAACCTGTTTATTACACAACTTCAGCTAGCTTAATGAAACCAGGTAAATCTTATATCATGCTCCATAGGCAGCCAGTCATGGTTGTTGAGTTTATGATCAAACGTGGTAGGTACAAGTAATATCACAGAGAGAATCTTTCTATGACTGCAATGCTGCACTTTTAACTTTGGCAGGTCATAAAACTTTACTAAACTAAACATGTATCATTTCAGTTAGAATTAGGCAGTATTCGTAGCCACAAGCAATGAAGAAAAGGATTTATTAGCCAAGAATGGAAAAAGAAAGTAATGGAAAAGCTTGTGATAAAGATTCCCAGGCAGATACCTAATGCTTGGCGTTCAGTCTGAGCCTCTAGCCAGTGCTGTTCAAATTGTACATTGTAAAGAGCCTGTTCTAGCTGCATTATCTGATCTAACACAGGTTTGAAATGCTCTGCATACATGGAAGACAAGCACATCAGCCCCTTTTTCTCTAGAGCTGAGGGAGAAAAGAAGATCGTAGTATGATTATTATGATTTTACCATCTTTTGCATGCTCGTCATAGTATGTAAAATGCTTCACTTGCACATCAAAGTCAACTGTTTCGTGGTAAGGAGACTTGTTAGTGAAGCAAAAACGATGAACTCCTTTCTGATGAGCTACAAATTCAAACTTTTCACTTGTCTTGTCACGTAAATCATGGATCTGAGCCCCAGAAGGTCCTTTTACCTGATTATATCATCAGTCAAACAGACAAATCATGACAACTGTCAGCAGTTGAACAAATTAAGGAACATGATAATAGTGAACTTTCACCTAAGAAAGTCATAAAATGGATATAATTAGCACAGCACAAGCCCATGTTCACAAAATTCATTTTGCAAATAATATTGTCTTGAAATCACAGCGACCGAAGTTCATAAAATTGATCTTGCAAACAATATTGCACGACAAGTGCTCATAATATTACATGCTGCAAAGTGTTAGACACAATCTGGCCTATGTTTAGTATTTGAATCTAAAGTTCAGTAAATACTGCATATTTGGACACAATCTGGCCTATGTTTAGTATTTGAATCTAAAGTTCAGTAAATACTGCATATTTTCATGTCGCTTAGACATGAAGCATCGTTGCATCTCAAGAAGACGATAACTAAGACTTTAAAAGTAAAACAACATGACTTAAAAGCTACAATGATTACAATCTAAAATCAGCTGCCAGCATTGAAATATATGTCATGAGATTACGGTTGAAATTCATATCAAATGTTCAGTGTTCAAGACCTAGTCAACTGTACAAGAAGACAGTCCCAGTTGTTATCTACCTGAATTCTCTACAAATACAAGACCAAATTCTTGGAACTCCGTGCTTATAGAAAAATGGTACTTGCAATGAATGAAAAAAGATAAACTCACCACAAGATCAACACCTTCATGGCTATAATGCCACGATGACTCGGCCTTAATCACAACAAAGGAAACATGAACAGTATCTCCTTCGTATTTAACGTCATAAGAGAAACATTCCTCTCTATCCATCACAAATCTAATCCCAAGGACCACATTTTCGGCCAATAGAAAAACCATCAACAGCACAAAATTTCCTTTCATTCCAAGACCCATCTGTAGATTACAAAATTCAAATCTATGATTACATACAAGATTAAAGCACCACTGAAACACAAAATGAATGTACAATGTTGAATAATGCAATTTGAAAGAATAACCAACAAATGAAAAGAATTGAAACCGACAATACCTTTAAGATAGCTGGTATATTCACAAAATGCTAATAACTCCAGAATTATAGTCAGATTAGGTTTGAAAACTAAGAAAAGCGAGGAAAAAGAAAGAAGATCCGTACTTTCAAACATCATTTTCCCTTATATCCAAAGGGTTCTCTCTTAAATACGTAAAATCACAAAATCCAACAAAAACACTCAATCTTTCGAACCGATTCTTTCTGGGCAGAGCTAATGATCGAATCGAGGATCTATTTTAAGGCAAAAACGAAATTGAATTGTGCAAACCCACAGATAAAATTTCAAAACCGACTAATCCCAAAAAGAAGAAAGCTATTACCTTGAGGAAATGGACTTGAAAGATTGTTATAAGCTCTTTGAAAGTCCCAATAATCGTAATGCGAACCTGCAGTGACAAGAAGACTTTTCAAGGAACTTTCAGTTTGGTACTATCTATGTGCTTTGATGTAATGAGACCTGATTGTCTACTTCTGCCCACACATTATATATTTTGCACCTTAGACCCGAGCTTTCTTCTGTAAATATATGTCTGGGCCCAAGGAAGCTTAAGTTGACATACTGGGTCCATCAACATCAATATCACAGCAGCAAATGGTCATCAGGATTCTGTTTTGTGGATTAGCATATTTAAAATTTTCATTTGTTATTTTTGTAATGAAGTGGAAAGAAAACAACGAGATTATTACATGTCTTGTATAGGGAAACAAATATATGATATATCCTCTAAAAAGATTGAGGAGCATCGTATAACACCCCACTCTCGCAAGACTTGAGCTTGATATTATAGGTGATATTTGAATTTGTGCCCTGCGAGGGTGGTATGCTACTGTACTCGATTAGTCGAAACTTAGTACAAAATTTTTTTTTTGTCACTTAACATTTTTTCTAGCCCAAAAATGACCCCCAAAAATTTCAAAAATTGTCCTAAAATTCTCCAAACATTCTAAATTGACAATTTTACTTTCCAATTCAAATTTCAATACCAAATTCACAATTCTTAATAACAATTACATTTATTAACAACTATATCCGGAATGTCAATGAATGCATATACAATTATTATTATATGCAAATATTCACTATTCATGTGCATGTACACCTTATGTAATGCATGAACATGAAATGTGCTTTCTTAATTTTTCTGATTGATTTCACATGTACCAAATTTCTAGGATTCAAACCCTTTGCAGGGAAGCGGGATGTTACACACCCTATACGTGTAGGATAACTTGTTTAATTGTAAAAATTTTAATTTATTTAATTTTTTGGTTCTATTTTAACTTTTTAGTTTAGTTTATTTAAATAATTTTTAAAAAAAACTGATCAATTTATTAATTAATCAATTAATTTTATTAATTAATAAATTAATATAAATCAATTAATTTCATTTAATAATTTTTAATTAAACTTTAAATTTTTCGATCAGTGAAACAATCACTTTCAATCATATTTTAAATTCTTTAATTTTATTCAACTTTTTACAGTTTAATATCAGTTGAATCTTTTAAACCTTAAATCTTTTGTCTTATTGATTATACTTTTGCCCCATAATCAAACTAGGAGATTTATGTAAATTTCCAAATAAAAACTATATAGTATATACTATGTTTACATGACTTCCATTTTGAGTGTGGTGCTTGTTTTTCTTAATTAAGATTAGAACATTTATTAGGAAGGAGAATACATATTATTTGAACAAACATTAAAATGTTTAATGAAGATAATTAAAACATGAACAAGCAAGAAATGCAAATACAAGTGACTGAACTCCGGCAGAGCTTGGCAACCTGCCCTTATCCCTCCTCAAGAAAAGGCCTTGGTACAAAGGAAAGTTTATGAGAACCAAAACCGCACAAAGAAGAATTTGCAGAGGCGTTGTGGTATAAAGGCTATCCGCAGCAGCGCCAGCATCCATGATCACGTTCTTGACCACACCAACAAAGCAGTACAAATTGAGCATCGCAATAGTTGCTAAGACGGTCAACATTGAAGAGGAGTCTCCAAAGTCCATTATTTCTTTCTCAAGTCTGTCCAATGCATCATCATCAACCACCTTGGATGTGATCACAAATCCTGATTCAGCAAATCCTAATAACTTGAAGATGGCGTCGATGAAGCCAAAAAGGTAAGAGCTTGTTCTTTTATATAGCCATATACGTTGTTCATTCCACCAACCTTGGACTGTTCCACCAGCAAACAGAAATTCCGCTAGACTATAGATGTACTTGGCAGATATAACATAGACAAATGGTAAAAACCATGGACTTGAGGCCTGAATCCACAACATGAAATTTCATTATAGGAAGGATACTGTAAATATAGATTATAGATAAGCTATTTTAACGTGAAGTAGAAAAGGGATATTGCTGAGGTAGATAAAGCAAAAGAAACGGAACCTGTGGAAACAAAGATACGCCTTTTAAGAGGCAAAGTGAAGGAATGATGGAGTAATAGAGTGTTGCCAAGCAATTAAGAGCCCAGAGACAATAGCTGGTATACACCATTTGCAGTCCTATGCTAATTCTTCCATATGCGTACCATGCAGGGCTGTACTTGGAGAATACTATCTCAAAGTCACCTTCAGACCATCTTTTGTGTTGCACAAGAGTCTGGGTCAAGGAGGCTGGAGAAACACCACAGAATCCTTCCCTTTTTGGATTGAAGTAGACTGATCTCCATCCTCTGCATTTGATTGACAAACCTGTAATCACATCTTCAACCGGGCACCCATATTTCAAGCCCATCTGCAACCAAATATATTGGCGTTTTAGTCACAACAAAGTCTCAATTCTCAAAGGTATATGTTTTGCCATTTCAAGGAAGATTAAGCAGACGGACCTCTACACCCCACTGAGTGTTCTGCTCATAAGTACAAGTTGCAAGATATTTTGTTCTTTCTTCTAATTCTTCTGTACTTTCTTGTCTTTTAGGAGAAGTGTCACTCTTACATTCAAGCTTACAATCCATGGTGTATTTCCTTCCACAGAGAGCATCTCTCCTGTGAAAGCAGCAACTTCCAACATAAAGAGGGCCTCCATAGCCGTCTGCACCATGACACTCCACCTTCATTCCCAACAATTCCCGGAGAAACAAATGTAATCAATTGACATGAACAACCAATGATCTTCTTGATAGAGAATCAAAGTGTATTTACCAAGATGGCTCTTAACGATGATTTTTGTAAAAAATTATGACCCCATTGTTCTAAATTAACAAGCCACTAGATAATTAACATGGAAAATGATACTTACATTTTTAATTACTCGTAATAAGCCGCCATATATATCGTTCTTAGTAAGATTGTTGTATTTCATTGAGAACTGCACAAAAGCAATATCATGACTCTTTTCCTCATCCATGAAGAAGCAAAGTGCATCCCTTATTGATAGTGAATCGTTTGAGTACATGTCACAGTCTAGAGTGAGAATGATTGCTCCATTGCTAATATTCCCGGAGACTCTTAGCTGTCCATGGAACCATAAAAACAGAGATAATAAAATGGGAAGACAAATTAAGAATGGATACAAAAAACAAAACATTGAAGTATATATACTTGATTTCGACGATAGAGAATCGTGTACAATGCAACAGAATTTTACCGATTAGACGAAAATGAAGTTATACCTCAGCCCAACTAACCACGAGTATGCATGCAATCAACTCAATAGGGCATAAGCTGTTATTTTAGAATATAACTTGATTACCAGTGCATTCAGGGCCCCGGCTTTGAAATTATGGTGATGTTCAGGTCTCTTCTCTCTAGCTAAGTATACCAGTGTAGGTAATGCACACCCATCAACATCCACGGCTCTGGGATCTTTCCCATCTATAACAATCTGGCAGTAACATATATAAAGAGGATTAAATGAAAGATCAAGAATAGATCAGAAGTATAACCTGGAAATCCTCACAGATAAAATTGACACAGTAATAGATGTTTAAAAAAAGGTGAAATTAATGTAATATGTCTGGACATTTTACCTGAAGGATAGCTCCATGGTCTCGTCTTGAAGAGTGTGACTCCCACTCAGAAAATCCTTTATGTTTCAACTTTTCATCATCTGGAACTCTATTGAGTTTCACTACATTTTCAAGCCGTTCTTCCATTTCTTTGTATAGTTTCTACAGAAAGAGGAAAAACTGCTCTATCAATCATTATTGCTAGCTTCACTGGATAATGATTTCACACTGGATTTATTGACTTAGTCATCAATGATCAATTTATTAAGAAGGATGACAGCATGTTTTCTTCTTTTCTTTTTCTGTCTTTCTGTGAATCAAAATCGAGTGGCAGAATCTGCCGTCAATATCTTTAACAAAATCACGCGCCTACTATTTACTTATTCCTTTAGTTTTATTATGTTTTATTTTGTTTCATAAAATTTCAACCATTTATTTTATAATATCTACGTAAATAAATGACTGAGATTTATTAGATACAATAAAATACTATAATATTGGAAAAAAAATCTAAACTCCCGTTCACTGCACATAAGTCGATCGTATTTATTAGATACAATAAAATACTATAATATTGAAAAAAAAATCTAAACTCCCGTTCACTGCACATAAGTCGATCGTTTTGACTAGAATAGTCATACCTACAGTACCAAATACGCAATGGACAAGCAAAGTCCAGATTTCTTCAATTATTTTATCCATCCACAACCAAAAGCTGGTATTCATCCAGCTGTATAGTCATGCTACCTCTAATTATCTATCACGCATAATTCAATCTCTTGACTAGACTGGGCTAATGACATCTGAAGCGCAAGAACGTAATGGATCAGGTAAGTCTTGTCCTATTACAATTTTATCAACCCACCGCTAAAAGGTGCTATGCACGCCGTCTCTCATCTTTCAAAGACAGGATTGGCTTATGGTTTATTAATTATTACCTTGATAGCTAAAAGCCGCTTATCCTGACCAGCTTCGTCGTGATTTACGCATATGGAAGAAAAATAAGCCGCCGGTGACCTTGGCTCTACTTGGAACTTCTTGCAGTACGGTATCCAATGTTTTGCAAAGTTAGATGCCTCCAATAGAGCATAAAACGTAAGATCTGATCCTGCATCGTCGGAAAGATACACGCTAAGCTTCTCCGGCGGGTAGTCATATGCCACAACCGATAGTATAGTGTTCATCACCATTAGTGGAGGCTCTATTGCAGGGTCCGCTGTGCACACAAAAATGTCTACTCCGGGCAATTCTTTGTCATGTCTGATTACACATAACACAACTTGATTACAAGGGTACAAAAACAACACACTTAATACTAGTCTAAGAACAACATGGCTTACGTGAACACATAATCTCCAAGAAAATCAGACGTACCTGTTGGAGAGCCTATCCTTGAAGGTGAACCTGTGGACCAGGTTCCATCTAGAAGCTTGAGTGAGGACCCAGTAAAGACCAAACCATAGATCAGCTCCAAACGCTCCAATCCAAACCCATCTTCCAGCTTCTCCTTCTCTTGGTATGTGATTCAACCTGTAAGCCCATATCAGACATATACCAGTAAACACTGTTACTGCAAACAGCCTGTAAAGGACCCTTCCCTTAGCTCTCCTTGTCTCAAATAAAGGAGTATACGTATCACTTCCCATCTCCTTCTCACAGGTTTCAGTAACAAATGCTACCATAAGCATATATACTAGTACAAATCAAAGTGGTAGTTCGAATTTTCCGCCTAGTTCCGACCCTTTTCTTTATTGTTCTTCCATTGCCTTTTTTCGTGACAAGGAGAATATTTCTATAAGTCGAACAAGGAAGTGTTTATTAAAACCAGCTTTCATCTCTTAGAGTGGACCAGACCAGATCCAGCGAGTTTACGGTTGCATGAGCCTATCAAGACAGTCAAGTCCTCGGTTCTACCTAATCTCTGACTTATATATTAAATGTCATCCATATATTTACACATACATAACTTTATATAAATATATTAATAAAATTTAATAAAACATAATCAAAATACTATAATCAAAATAAAAGATGTAATCCTTGTAATATAAATTACCATCCTAATTATATGTACTATTTCCTTTTTATTATCATGCCTCTAAGAACAAAAGTAGCAGCTGATATGAATATTGTTTTGTGTTATAAACAATCCTTATAGAATAATATACGTTTCTAGGTAAATGCAACCTATTTAGATTTTCCAAGTTACGTTCAATTGAACCTTAAAGTTTTCGAACTTGATAAAACGTTTGAGTCGTATTTAAGCTGTAAAATAAAATTTTGAATAAGACTCAAAGTTATGTGATTTATCTGAGGCTCTGTTTAGTTGAGGAGTTAGGGATGGAAGGGGATGAAACGCACTCACTTTCATTATTTATTTGAGAGTTTTATAATAGAATGGAATAAGATATGACGGGATAGAAGCGGAGGGTTTTATGTCACGTTCCGTTCTATCTAAATATAATGAAAATAAGAAACTTTCGATTTGAAGGGTTTTGGATAAAACGTAAACTAATAAACACATATTATCTAATATACTTTTAATAATTATTCTTAATATTAACTCTGACCGAATCATAATATTAATA
>JANKYE010000225.1:37793362-37814145 GCA_032467995.1 Erythroxylum dillonii
TGCTGATCTAATTTCATGCCAAGCTTTGGGACTCTTCAAGACTAAATTCACAATCAACATCTTCATAAGACTTGTAGTCAATTGTCTCTAGTTTCATTTAAGTCAAAACTCAACTCATTAGGACAACTATAGAAGTAATTATGATTATACAATTGGAGCACACTCAAAGATCAAGTTGTTGCATAAATTTCCAGAGTTTTC
Organism: Erythroxylum dillonii; assembly: GCA_032467995.1. Lineage (NCBI taxonomy): Eukaryota > Viridiplantae > Streptophyta > Magnoliopsida > Malpighiales > Erythroxylaceae > Erythroxylum > Erythroxylum dillonii. Next base: position 37,793,564 of record JANKYE010000225.1, read on the forward strand.
AACCATTCATCCTTACATCTAACTCATCTATACTTTCTTACCTAGATCATCACCTCCATTCCTTCTCCCATCATTCACTACTCAATTCAACGCAAGATATCACTCACAAACAATTCATGAGCCATAAATTATCACAATAAAAAATAGGGCATATACATAGGTATTCATCCAATCCTTCCTTTAACACATCATTCAAATCTCTAACTCTCTCTCTATACATTTCCTTGAATTACACTCAACATACATACTCAAAACACAAACATGAACATCTATTATCATCAAGTAAGACACAAACACAAGCCTTTCACAAGCAAAACTCAATCATCACATCTTCATCATAATAGCTTCAATTTTACCATATCCATAACATATAACACAAAACTTACTTGATCAAGCCACTTAATCTTCAAGTTCTTCAAGGAAAACACCAAGACCTAGCTTCAACCCTCAACCAATGATCATCATCTCCAAAGGGGGTAGAAAGAGATAGGTTTTTATGGTAAGCAAGGAAGAGAGAGCAAAAGACAAGAGAACAAGAAAGAGATGATTAAACTAGGCTTAGTATTGGAAGAAAACACAATCCATGGAGAAGAAGGGTGATACACAAAGAAGAGAAGAAGAAAAAGACTCCAAAACAACTTCCAATTAACTTGTGAAAGGAGAGAGTGTCGTATATGGGAGCAAGGAGAGAGCTTCACTTAAAGTAAACTTAGGGTTAAATTAATACTTGGCTAAAAATTTGCCACATGGCAAAACCCTAAGCATTAAACCTTCATTCCTTCTTAATCTAATCAATTCAAACCCAAGTCCCAATAAAGTTCGCTTGTCAATAATTCCTATAGCCATACATCCAAAATTCCAATATTTGAAATTCTACTATTAGTTATCAATAGGTCTGCCACTTGACATTTTTCCTAGTCCAGAATTTACCCCAAAAAATTTCAGAAAAATTTCCTAAAATTTTCCAAAATTACTAAATCACTAATTTCACTCTCCAAATAAATTTTTAATACCAATAAGCCCAAAAGTCTCAAAACAACCACATTTATAACCAAATATACCGGGAATGTCATTGAATGCATGTACACTTATTTTCATGTGCAATAAATTTATTTTTCACAATATGTGTATGTCACATAATGCATGAACATGCAATTGCATTACTAAGCTCTCACTGCTCACTTATATTTCCTATTTTACCCTTCCCAGGTAACGGGATGTTACACAAGCTCTCAGTGATTGTTTTAGACTATAAAAAGATTTGTTAAGGCGACACACTAGATTAGTCTCCCCCCGAGCAAAAAACCCTAGTGGTTACTCCATAAAAACAATCTCTTGAAGATTACCAAGAAGAAAAACATTTTTTGCATCGAGTTGAAGAAGAGGCCAGTTATGGGTGGTTGCCACTATAATAAAAACACCAATGGATGTCAATTTAGTGATATGAGAAAAGGTTTCAGTATAATCCATACCAAACACCTGTGTATAACCCTTAGCTACCAAATGAGCTTTTAAATGATTAATCGTGTCATCAGAATTGGCCTTAACATTGAACACCCAATGACAATCCACAATTATCTGACCATGTGGAAGGGGAATTAAGTCCCATGTAGCATTAGCTTACAAAGCCAGCGTCACTTCTTCCATGGCATGTTTCCATCCAGGATGGTCCAAAGCTTCTGAAACAGACTTAGGTATAGGTATAGAAGACAAAGTGGATACAAAAGCAGCATATGATGGTTATAATGAGTTATAAGAAACAAAGTTTGAAATAGGATGAGATGTATAAGACCTTCTTCCTTTACGGAGAGCAATGGGCCAATCAAGATCATCATATAATGGAATTAAAGACAGAGAAGATAATGGTGATGAGTGTGAATTGTCTAGTCGTACTTCAGGATGAGTGCATTGAGTATAAACCTGCAAATCAGGATGAGAGAGACGTTCCAAAGGAGTAGGATTAGTATTAGTAGCACCATAATTAGGAGTTGTTTGGAAAGGAGCAAAAGGAATTGGTAGACACTCATTAGTGTCAGTAGAGACAGACTCAACATCAGAAAATTACGGTGTGTCTTTAAAGAATGTAACATCAGCAAACACACAAAAAAAGATTCAATGAGGGGCTAAAACATTTATACCCTTTTTGAAAATGAGAGTACCTGAGAAAGATGCAGTTTATAGCTTTTGTATCTAATTTATTCATGTTAGGCTGAATCTGGTGAGCAAAACAAACACATCCAAATGCTCGAGGAGCAATGAAAAAAGGGTCTTGATAGGGAAAGAGCACTGAGAATGAAATTTTACCCATTAACACAGAAGATGGCATTTGATTGATAAGAAAACATGCAGCAAATACAACATCTCCCCAAAAACTTTTGGGTACATTCATGTGGATTAACAGAGCACGAGTTATTTTAACAATATGTTGGATTTCTCTCTCAACTACCCTATTTTGTTGAGAAGTGTGTAAGCAGGAAGATTGATGTTGAATACCTTGTTGTTTCAAGTAGCTGGAGAATGAGATAGAGAAATATTCTTTAGCATTATCATTACGAAGAATATTGATTCAGGTACTAAACTGATTTTGAATTTCAGCATAGAAAGAAAAAAAAAGAGAGAATAGTTTGGAACGATATCGCATTAGAGATAACCAAGTTATTAGAGAGAAATCATCAACAAAAATTACAAAATAATGAAATCCCAACTTGGACTTGACACGACTTGGAACCCAAATATCTGTATGGATTAACATGAAGGGTTTATCAACTCTTTTATTGACTCGAGAAGAAAACGAAGTACAATGATGTTTTCCTAACTGACATGACTCACAATTTAAACTGGAAATAAAATCTAACCTCGGTACTACTTTTTTGAGATTTTCCAAAGATGGATGACCCAGTCAACTATGAATATCAATAGGAGAGACTGACACTGGGCATGCGATGGATGATTACAACTTATCAAAATAGTACATTCCATTCGATTCACGCCTTTCTCCAATCGTCATCCTGGTCTTCAAATCCTAGATAATGACATTATCAGGGTAAATACATACAGAACAATTGAGTTGTTTAGTCAATTTGCTCACAGATACAAGATTGAAAGGAAAGTTTGGTACAAATAATGTAGAGGGTAATGTGATAGAAGAACAAGGATAAGAGGGTCCAACACCTTTAATGGTGGTAGTAGATCCATCAGCAATAGTAAGTTTATTATTATAAGAGGCAGGTGAAGGAACAATATGGTTAAAGTTGGTTATTTTACCTAAAATATGATCAGTGGCACAAGAATCCGTTACCCATGATTGTTTTCGAGGGATACTTGAATAACAAGTGGTTGGGTTATCTTGATGAGCCACAGATGCCATAGAGGAAGATTATATTTGTTAAGCTGACTGATACTATAAAAACTTAGTATACTCATCCTGAGATAAAGTAACAAACGATTATGAAGTTGTATCCGAACATTGTTTTTCAAAAGACGCAATATAAGCAGCTTGCAAATAAGGATTTTTATCCCAACAAGACTTTTCATCATGTCCGGCTCTATCAAAATGTGTGCAATGGAGTCGTGAGCCTCTACTATGTACTCTTCGGGCACCACAACCACCGCGTCCTCCTTAACTTTGCCCATGGTTTCCTTTGACATGTGAATCAGATTGTGTTGTAAGAGCTGACCTATCAAAGTTACTCTGTAATGGATTCGTTTTAGTCATAGAGCGAGAGAGTCTGCAATATACTTCAACCAAGGATGGAAAGTTTACTTCTCCCAAGATTTGTGCTCACACAGGTTCAAACTCAAATTTCAATCCAGCCAAAAACGTTATAGTTACCAAGTGCTCTCTTTGAATATGCATCTCCTTAATATCAGATGTGATCAGTAATAGAGAATTCAACTCCTCAAATGCACGTTTCACTTTCCCAAAGTACTTAATCAAAATTTCTTCCTGTTTGGATTGAAATAACTCAACAAAAATATCATACATGCGAAGCATATTACTGGAGTAAAGAAACTTAGCATAGTCCCAAGCTTGCTTACAAGTGTTAACATGAGAGAATAAGACCGAAATTTTAGGTTCCTTAGAATCGAAAAGAATATGTAGTAATTGTGCATCATCACCTTGCCAATTTTCTAATATTTTCAGTTCAGTTGGAAGATTAGATGTAAGATGGAACAACTTTCTCTGACCTCGCAAAGTTGAGGAACCTATTGTTGGAACGCCTGTCAATGATTTGCTTCTAGAATCTGACATCTTTCAGTTATGTTAGATGGATTTCCTGGCTAAACGGACACTAAAAACATTGCTGATGATGTTCTGAAATATATAAAACATTACTGTTATAAAAAATACCTATGTTCTCGTTAGTTTTGAGACAAGATAAGGCCAAGACTTCATTCAAGACAGTGGTGAGCTGACTCATCTAACTACCGTCGTCAGTGGTCGCTGGACGATGTCACGTGACACCCATGCGCTGACTAGTGGGTGGTTTTTTGACGACATCGCCAGTACTCTGATGGTCGTCGACACCCCCTGGTTACTTATGTGGATTTGGTTTTTGGATTTGGTAAGTGGAGGTAAGTGTTTTGGAAAGATTGGAAGGTGTTAGGGTTTACGGTAAATAAGTTCTAAGGTTTGGAAATTAGGCTTTAATACAATGTGAAGAATAGAGTTAAAAACAGAGGGCTTGGTACATAGTCAAGACCCCTATATCATTTATATAGAAGTAATTACATAGGAAAACAATCTTAAGAATAAATAGGAAATCACACACTAAAGAGGGAGATCATACTCTCCCTAATATAGATATTTTCTATCATCTAATATAGGTATTTCCTAACAGGAACAATTTGGCAAAAGATACTACAACTATAGGATATGAACTTGGAATTGCAAAAGTGAAAGGAGATTCTTACTTAGCGCTGCAGTAAGGGGAACAGGAAAGGGTTAACTAGATAATCTTCAAAATTGCTTTAAGCAACATTGTACATGCCATATGGTTAGAAAGGAATTGACGAATCTTTAGGATAGAGACTAAACAAGAGGACATTCTAGTACATGCAATCACTAACAAAACTTAAAAGGTGATCCTCACGCATAATCTACACATAATGTGTTATTTAGAACTAGTTCGAAGATGGTGTGTCCCCAGATAGGCTATAAGATTGGGTAATGTAATTAATAAATGAATTAGGCGATTGGGATTGTGGGGCATTGGGCTTTAAGATTTCATAGAATGTCCAAATTGTAAGGCCTCACAAATGGTGTCAATTAGTCACATCCTTTGTATTATTGTACCAATCTTGAAAGTTAATTAATTATTTAAGTTTTTAAAAAAATTTCAATCGCAAGGTAATCTTGTTTCTAAAACTTCACACGTACATCTCCCTTTGCTATAAAGCCTCGAAAAAACTTGTTTAAGTTTTTCTTTTTTACCTCTAGACATTCCCTTTAATGTATGCTCCCCCTTTTTGAAATAATAATTTATGATTATAAATCATTTAATCAGGGAATTAAATATAAATTAAAAGGAGTATCAATTTATCTAATTTTAATTCTAATTTATAATCATTGTCAATATATTAGAAACCTAACACGTCACACATAAAAGAGCAATTAAAATTTTTTAATTTAAATTAAGTTGGACTTAATTATGGAGTTTGAGAAACTTCAAGAATTAAATACGAGATATTTGATTTTGTTAAAATTAAAAATGTAACTATAATTTAAGTCAGCAAATTTAATTTTAATAAGAAAGAAACCCTAATGTCTTTTTCTATAAATAGGAAAAAGGTATAAGGGAGCTAGGACTCTTGCATTTTCCTCTTAAGTATTAAGTTCTTTTTCTCTACCCTATGAATACCATTCGAGGATAAATACATGGACAACTTGTAGTTGACAGTTTAAGAGAAAAATTATGTTGAAATTTGAATTAGGTACATTTCAACCCTTTTATTCATGATTATTTTTTTAATCAGTTAATTAAAGAGATTTGATGTGATTTCAATATAGTTTTAATACTAATTAGGGTTAGGAATGTAGCTTGTTATGAATTCTTTGGTTATTAAAGCATGATGAGTTATCATTTGATTGAATTGGTTCACTTTGCTCTTGATTGTTAAGTTTGTGACTGATAATAAATTCAATCTTAGGAATTGTATAAATGACTGAAGGTGAAGTATGATCCATGAACTAGCAAAATAAACAATTTAGATCTAAAGAAAGGAATTTTCTATACTATTTTCATAATTAAAAAGATTAATTATAACTAATGAGTTTAGCTAGGTTAAATTGTGCATCAAGAGTTAGTAATTACCTAGTTTAATATAAATGTATGCCTCAAGGGAGGGCATAAATATGTTAGATTAATTTCATTTCAACTATAATCATAAATGTTTCGCGAAAACTGAAATTCAATATAATTGAACCTTAAAATAATAAAATTTATCTATTGATTTCTTTTCACTAGTTTAATTGTCTTACTGTCATTAGTTTATTAATATGATTGTTTATTAAATTCTTTTTTATTTAGTTTCATAGCTTGACTAGGATTAATAAACCCAACAGTATAGTCGTTGTGAGATTGATACTTTAGAATACGTCATAATTTATAACTTGTTGTAATTGACTTTATGCACTTATAGATATATTTGATCAATTTTTTAACATCATTGTCAGAGACTATTTGATTTCTAATTTGGTAATTCTAGTTTTCTTTCATTTGTTTCAAAGTTGTTGATATGAGATCTAAGATTTATAAATGATAAACTACTTTAACTTGAAACTAAAATCGAGTGAACCTATATACATAACTGAGTATGAAGATGAAAATAGATGGCTACATATTAATAAAACATTATCATTAGCATGGAACAATAATAGCCACCTTAAATTCAAATGAGTAGGGATGACAATGGGTTGGGTCGGGCCCGGACAGGTCAGTTCCTAGTCTGACCCTACGGGGCTTGAGATGGGCTGACCCAGCCCTGCCCTAATTCTTTTATTTAAAAAAATCAAAATGACGTTATTTTGTGTTACCGGGTTCAAGTGACCGCCCTACCCTGGGTCCCACTCGAGGCCCAATTAGGCTGAGAAAACAGGATTCAAGGCCTAGCCTGAGGTCCAATCAATCCAAACCTAGCCCGTTGATTTCAGGTCAAGTTGGGTCGGTCGGGCCCTTTTACCAACCCTACACATGAGAGATCATCTAGATTCTGGGAATAAATGTAAGTCTTTCATGAGTCAAACTGAGTTAAAGGGCATAGAATTATAAGTAAGTTCATCTCTACTTTCTACCAATGTTTAGTGAATTATGTAATGAAGACATAATTACATTCATCAATAACTTATTCAGTAATTTAGAATCTTCCATTAAATGACCTTATAGAAGATGAGCTTTAGATTAGGCATTTTGCTTATTGTATAAGATAGAATAAAGATGCGATTGATCTCAATAGAAGTAGATTCTTTTAAGGAGTGGGATCAAAAGTATGATGCCTTTATGCTAAGATTCTTCTCTATAAGTACGACCACCAGATTGAGGATGTAAATTCAAAGCATTATTAAAAAAGAGTGAGAAGCATTCTATAAAGATTAGGAATGATATAGATCTTTGCCTAGTCAATGGCCACATCATTAATACTTCCTTTAACTAGTGATGCAATTCTTATGCGATATCAAACGTTGGTTCTGAGAAGGTCAAAGAGATCATCGAATCTTTAACTAGAAATTTATCAACTAAGTTTGTATAGGGAAAGTCAAAAGCATCCCTTTTTTAGGTTCAAGCATCCTTAGAATTAACATCATAAGTAACTAAACTTTCAATCTATGTGAGGATGTAATTGCATTGTGACATAGGTAACAAGTATGTTATTAGCTATGGCATATATAGATATCATCCCTATGTATACATGAATATGGAGCCGATCTTTAATAACTATAAGAAAGTTCGCTGCCTATTGAGGAAAATAAGTTGTTAAGAGCAATCCATTCTTTAACACTTACAATTCAGGGTAGAACATTTACCTAAAGTTCTAGTAAAAGAAATAATGAAATGAACTCGTTATAGCTAAAAGACTACCTAAGGTGCAATAATAACCTCAATTTTAATAGTAACCACGGTCATATGATAATGGGATGGAAGAGATGTTCAAGAAATTCATACCTCCCATCAATGCAAAATTGGAAAAAGTTGTATAGTTAAGTAGTCATCCATTTATAACTTAAGAGGTGCAAATGAGTTAACTAGCTAAAGTGGTGAGTGAACAGGTTCAAGAAAAGCTTCCAAGTAATATTAAGGTGAACCCTAAAGATCAAATGTGGATTATCCCATTAAGGAGGCGTAAAACTCTTGAGCCTAAAGTTAAAAAAATCCTGAGGGAGAGAGTAAGATTAAGAAGGACAAAAGTAAATCATTATTGATAACATCTTTAACCAGTGTTGATAAGAAGAAAAACACTTAACACACTATGAAGCCATACGTGCCACCAATCTTATTCCCTCAAAGGCTGAATTGACTTTGGGTTGTGGAGCTACATTGATTATGATATATTAACTTATTATGGGTTTGTGTTACTATTGTTATCATGGCAAGCATTTTGGAGTAAAGATTTTGAATTATGTTAAAATTGTTAGCATATTTTATTGTGTGTGCTAAAGTTGGCTCCTAAAATAAAAAATGGTGGCTAAGAAAAAGAGGAGTCATGCCATTTCTTCTTCTGCACCACCTTCTCTAGAGGAAGTTCCTAAGTTACAAATCAGAAGAAAAAAAAAAGGTATAATAAGAGATGCAACAATAACTTGATAGTTGAAAAGACTATGAGTGTTAACATTGAAAGAACCTTCAGGGTTCATAATATTTTTTATAATTTGAGGTGAGAAAGGTTGTTCACTCTTTAAGGAGATTACTACCTAAAGTTGATGGAGGAGTTCTATGCCAACATCATCGACAAGTCTAAACTAAGTCTGATGGCAATATAATCTTACATATGAGGCATTGAGATTGTTGTATTTGAAGAGGAGCATTTTAATTTTCCATTAGATAGTAGGATGCTAAGTTTTCATAATAGGAAGCCATCGAGTCACTATGAGTGGAGCTAGACTAATGTATTATATTAGTTAAGGTTGGAGATTACTTGAAACTAAAAGGTTGCTTTTTTAATTTAAGCAACAAGTTATGCAACCTTGATTAAAGGCGTACACACTAACCACAACATACAAACTCAGTCCAGTAGATTAACTATGTTTGATATATTTAATTAGATTGAATTATGCATTAGAATGTGATCATTATATAGTTCAATATACCTATGTGCTTTAAGAGAGGCATAGATACATTAAATTAATTGTTCTTTCAACCATAATAATAAATCTTGTATGATAATAGAAATTCCACATAAGTAAATCTCGAACTCCTAACATTTATATTATTGATTTCTTTTCCCTATTTTAAATATCTTGCTTTCATTAGTTTATTAATTTGATTGTTTCATAAATTCTTGTTTTTATTTAGTTTAACAGTTTGACTATGATTAATAAGCATGGTAGTATAATCCTTATTAGATCGATAGTTTGAATCCTTTAAGCTTTATAACTTACTACAATTAACTATGTGTACTTGCAAATAGATTTTGATCGAAGTGTGGGTTCCTTCATCTACCTTCTAATAATTTCTTAGAGCCCAAGAAGTTGCACCTATTGGGTCATCTTAACCTTCATTGTAAAGCTATAGTGATTTATATTTTATTCCTTCTTTATTATGACTACTAGAGATGAAAGAGGAGTCAAAATGAGAAGTCTCTTTTTTGTAAATTAGTTGGCTAAAGGAGAACAAGATTATATTGAATAATAAGAAACCTCCGTTGAAAACAAAGAAAGAAAGACTAATAACCAAAAAATTTTATTTTGGCAACCAAATGTTGAAAAGCTGAAAATGAGAAAATTCTATTTCTATAATCTTATTGCATACTTTTATTTTCTTAAAATAAGAATAAAAATAAAATGGAATCAAACAGATTTTACTGTCTTTTTGTTTTTTATAAAACTGTAATAAAAATTGCAAAAATAAATAGAGCCAAATACTATTTTTATTTATTAAAAATCATTTAAAACACATAAATAAAGTTTTAACACCCTCTTTTAAGCATCCATCACTATGATTTCTGGGTGGCATATCCCTGATCATTTTCTAAGGTTCATGATTGCTGGCAAAAGGAAGGAGCAGTCTACTATAATGACATTTCTTAATAATAACTTGTTAATCATCACAACTCTCGCTTACCATTAATTGCCCAATAACAACCATTAATAGGGACGCAGATCCTCTGTTCTGAATTCTATGTGTCATTCTGTGTCAAACTTCTCTCATCCACATGTTCCACAATAAATAAGTGAGATAGTGTAAAATATTACTCTCTCCTATTCAAAATAAAAATCGTTTTAGAGGGATTTTAATTATTCAAAATAAGCATCGTTCGTGACTTTTCATGCATGTTTATGATTTTACTTCCAAAATTACCCTTTAATTTCTCTCACATCTTAATTTCACATATTACACAGATTATATTTTCAAGGCACTTCAACATGTAATTAATAAGGGTATATCAAACATTTCGTTAACTTTCTTAATAAATGTGCATCCCTCTAAAACGACTTTTATTTTAGATAGGAGGGAGTATAAGGATGGGAGAAGTTGGCACTGAGTAGGTACAAGCAATCTGAAACAGACGATCTCAAGCCATTAATAGTGTTGCCCTATCACAAATTGATTGTAAAAGATATAACTTTCACTTGTTGTTGGTTTTTATGACTCTAATCTCCATTATAAACACAATTTCTTTCCACTATGGTTGGAAAGCTTTTACAGGAAAAATATGAACCTATTTAACTATAAGTTTAGTCTAACCTAAAATTAAAATTAATAATATTTAGCAATTAATTTAAGTTGGGTTTAAAAATTAATTAAATAATTTATTTATCAAATTTTATCACCCAAGTCAATAATAGTCACAAACAAAGGTAACAAAAAATTATAAGGAAAAAGTATATTTATAAAATATCTAAATTAGCCTTTATTGTTATATATTGTACCAATTTATCCCCTAACATTTTAAAAAATAGAATAATTTACCCTAAAAAGAGTTACTCCCTTAGCTTTTAATTATTTTGGATGTGAAGTCCTATTATTTTGGATTTTGAATTTTGGCCATTAAATATAGCTAAATATGGTCAGTGTTTTGAAACCTAGACCGGCCATCGAACCGGAGGCCTTATTGATCACCGGTTTGACCGGTTTGACCGGTTCATAATTATGCAATAATTATATTTAATTATATATAATATTAATAATATTTAAAAATACAAAAAATACAAAAAATAAAAATTTATTGAATCAGTGATCGGACCGGTATGACCGATCAATTGACCGATTCTCACTGGTTCAATTGAGAACCAATTTTTAGAGGTGAACCGGACCGAATAACCGATCGATCTGGTTTTCAAAACCATGAATATGGTAACATTTGATTGAAGATTCGAGGTACTTATTTAAGGACATGTGGCGTGCCAAATCAACTAATGTGTCATTTAATTTTACTTTTTAAAATAAAAATATTGCTAATAATCTGATCTAACCAAAAATGGAAAATACCCATCACTCATACTTGAGAAATCCTTAACCCGACACTAATCTTCGTCTTTCTCCCCTAATCTCTACCAGTTCAAAAGAAGCAATCAGTCATATATATGATTATGATTGCCTCTTGTTCCTAAATCAAGCCTAGATCCACTAACGTCGCCTCTGCCGCTCCTTTCATCTTCCTTAACAGGGATATATTCAAAGAGAGAACTTCGCTAATTAAACTTGGATTGGAGAAATCGAAGAAAGCTTTGATGGAGGAGCTGTGGAAGTAGGCCTCTCATACTACGTAACATTAGTCTCCGAATCACAGAAATAATATTATTAAAGAGAAGCCTTCAAATAGTTTAGAAATCAATTAAGCAAATGAAGCTAACCTAAATCTAACGCCAGAAAGCAAAATGGAGCATGCAGAAACAAAACACAAAATAGGGAAACAATGAGCGAGAGAGCAAGTCCAAATATGACAAATCGAAACTTGAAGAAGGGAGGGCCCAGAAACGCATAGAAGAAATTAAGGAGAAAGATATTTATAGGAAAAGGGAAAAGTAGCAGTGTTTGTAAAGTTAAGATTATCCTCTTGCTTTTACCAGTCTAACTTTGAATTTTCTGGAGCTGAGCAATCCATGTACATGATCAGACAGAGATGCTTTCATCGGTTCCACATGCTGCTACTATTACCACTAGTGTTGTAATATGTATTTTTTGGCCAACATTATTAATAGCACAGTCAATGTCAATCTTTAAGGAAATATTCAATAGCCCTGGTAAAAATGGATACTGCAGAGCTTTTGACTGTGAGAAGAATCTCTACATATGAGGAGAAAGCCAAGAACTGAGTAATACATTATACGATTTTGATATGACAAATGAAAGTGAAACTCTTGGTCACCTCCATTAAGCGGTCATGTTGCAGGCGTTACTGGCATCCACCAGTCACCAAGTCCCTATAAATATCCACACCTTCATCGCACGTATTTCAACCATTGTTAAGAGTTCTTAGCCTAGACGTCAGCTCCTCCTCTCATCTCTTTCTTTTAGTTCTTCACTCATATATATAAATTCTTTTCTTTTCATGTTCTTATGTTTTAATTAGCTTTTTCCTTGTTGGTCAGTTGTTATTCTTTGGAAAACCTAGTTTTCTTGGAAAGTTTATCCTGAGAAAAACATATATACGAGAAAGCAATCTTTTTTCACAATAGCATCTCTCTTTTTAAATCTATGGCACCTTATCCGAAAACCCTTTTATTAGTTTTGTCGTCATCGTTATAAGTCATTAATCCATTTTCTTTTCCATCAAACCTATTTTTCAGTGATGTAGGAAACAAGGGTTCCAAGAAAAGTCAAATCTTTCACAGATCTATGCGTCTTAATATTGGTAAGTACATATAGTAGTTTAGTTTCTTGAACCAAATGATTCCTTAATATAGATTCCAATTTCAAAGTAGGAAACGGTATTCATGGAAAGAATTTGATGTTTTCTTTTCTTTTTCGGTCCATATAAAATGGTTATCTAGCTACATAAATTATATTGCTTACAAGCAATTCATAAAGGAAGAGAAATGATAATAACATAGTAAAATAGTTTCTATAACGTGTAAGATCGTTTAGATAAATTAGGAGTGATTTTATTGAAAAGAATACAATCACTAACCATAAGTACTGAATCTAATATGTGTTTGGGAGACATGCAGCAGCAGGATGGTCGATGTGATTTTTCAAACATACGGTGCAATTTGACGAGATGGATGGAGCATTACATATGTTGTTGACAGAAGAGAGGGAGCACAATCCGCCATTAGCTAAAGAGAGCTTTGCTTTTGTTGGAACTGTGCTTTCTCTTCTTCTGTCACCATCTCAATCTCTCGTGTCCTCCGGGAGTGGCCAGCAATGTGATTGGAAAACCATCAATCTTACTATTTCTCAACAGGAAAGTATTCTTTGTTGCTATGATCTTCATTCATACTTGCTAGGTAAAAGGAATATTCAAAGAGCATTTACAATGTGACATAACTAAACGTACTAATTTTATCTTTTAGATATGGCAAACACCATGAACATTAGGGTGTCCCATCTGAGTCCTTTTGGTATATTTAGATCGTATATATTAACACATTCAATTGTCAATAATTTCAAATATTATTTAAGTTTTGAATGTACAATACAAGGAATTATACGCAATCATAGATTTCAACTTTCTTTATCTAAGGGCTAAACCGAGTAGTTCAAAATCACCAAATCATGTCAACTTGAGCTCATGGATTACATGATATTGTGAACTTTAAACCCTCCACCGAGTACTCCCCTCCCCAAAAAAACCATTTAACAGAAGCCCTTTGTCTTCTGCATAATTGATAGTGTAAGTCATCAAGGGAATGTTAATAGGAGACTTGTAATGTTTAATTTTCTTTATACATCATAGCTATAAACCTTAGGTAATTGTGAAGAAAAAGTTTTGAGCAATGAACTAATTTCAGAATCTGATAATCATGAAGAACCTGAATTGTTGCCAATACGAGGAAAGTACAGAGGGAAGCATGGGAAGAATTCAGTCCAAACTGAGATGGAGAGCGACTTGAGAGCCAACTTGAAACGCAAGAAGCTCCACGTATAGTTCAAGTCTAGCAGTACTGGAGGACCAACAAGCTTTAGAGAGAGAGGTGACCGTGCAGGCTACTTTAGAGGAATTAGAAAGTGACATCAAAATATACATAATAAAATGTAACGTAAGGGTCAAAACTGGTCCCGTGGTTCCTTTCACCTCACCATTTTAGACCTACCACTGCCTTGCTTAGTTACCAAAAGAAAGCAAGTATACTATATACAGCAGAGAAGTAACTGATGAAGAATGAAAAATGATGACAAGGAGTGAACGTTATCAACCTTTGGACATATATACACCAAAAAGAAATATAAATGATGAGAATGAAGAGAAGTAAGGAAAGCAGATTTTGCAACTTGCATATTTAAAAGAATAAATTGAACATGTCAAGAAAAAAAATTTGGAGCTTCCATATTCTAAGGAATCCTAAGAGAGGGAGAAAAGAAAGAAAGATGAAAGACTAGATGTTTTTAGCTAAAACATTAAGGGGCCGGGGAGTCTCTGAAACTGATGTTTTCCATAAAACATCACTCCTAGTATGGCTAGTTATACCCATTGGTCTGTCGAAAATACAACATAACCATATCCTGATTTTGTGATCCCATCTTTTTCTGCCGCCTTGTGCTCTCTTATGTTTATATGCTTTTGTTTTTTTCATATTTGAAGAACGAAACCAACAAGATAACCACATAGCTCATAACTTATACATGATGTATCTTTGCTTCTCCTGTATTTCCAGATTAAAGTCAGTCAGCCACCCTAAATGTATGTTTTTTTTAAACAGAAATCATGTACTGATTATGATTGTAGCCTCGAGAAGGTTTAATTTCACTCTCGTTCTGTATGCTAAATGTCATCTTTACATTTCTTTTTGCGTGTCCATTTGCATGCATACAAGTGAGAGGTCAAAGATTCTGTTTTACTAGAAACAAAAATAACTGGTAACTTATGCATGCAGGAGATGTGATGTGGGAGCAACATTTCATCTAAGAACGAAAGAAATGTCTTGGGATGAAGAAAAGGTGAGGTTTACAGAAATGTCGGCAACATATAGAGCCACTTAGGGATGTCAACATGACATTCTTCAATTTACTGTATAACTCCCTATAAGTCAAGAATTAAAGTATATGTAAAATGCCATGACAATGTAATATGTATATAGGCATATCAACTGTAGGACTAGAAACAGTCACAGTGCAGATGTGTTTCTCACGGCAACACTGCTAGGCCCTTGACATTCCTTAAATTGACAATGAACTGACGGCTAGAAAATTAAAGTTAAATAAGAAGTCTCACAGTCAACGCTAGGAGACTGTGGAAGTACGGTTGCGACATGTTTAAAGGTCCCATCTTTCATGAACTAGGAAAGAACAAATGAAGAGATGAACGAAGAAACCATAAGCTGGGTTACTGGATCAATTAAGAATGCATATGATAGATTCGATGTATCAGATAATTCAGTTTTGATACGTTTCTTTGATAAAGAGACATTATAAATGCTTTGTGGAATCTTAAAAGTGCAAAGTCCCCACCAACTTGTCTTCGCTCTTTTGCTAGTTTCTGTTTGGATGGCAAATGGATAACGGCGCGCCCTTCAATTGATAATGGAGATATCTTCAGATCTCCAATTAAGTAGCTTGCAGGTTTAAGATTCAATTCTTCGTTGAAGCAATCAAGCAGTTCTAATGGCATGGGAAGGCTCATCATATTTCTGCTTGAACTGTCTGCATTCATATTTCTGCTCAGCATCATCCTCCTCCACTCAAATCTCCACCACCCCTTGCACTAACTATTTACTTCTCTGATATTTTATGAACGCTACTGTTATACTCTAATCTTATTCTGCTTCCACCACCCCTTGCACTAACTATTTACTTCTCTGATATTTTATGAACCCTACTGTTATACTCTAACCTTATTCTGCTTCTTTTCGTTCAGCAGGAAATTTATATGAAAAGGGAAAAGATGGAGGGATATATATCTTTGCATCTGCTTGACTCTTGCGGGTTTTATTTGCAAAAGCTAAACGAGCAGAGACAGGGAAGGCAAAATCTCGTAAATCCCCAAAAACATTCTTGTAATAGAAGATTCTTATATACCAAAAGAGAGATATTCTAGTCTTCCCTATGCACGAACTACTTCAGAGAGACATCCTGGTCTTCACTATGCACAAACTAGTTCAGTTCTCTGCTTTGAGGACTAAAAGTTTGATGCAAGTCTCCATAATTTTGTTGGTTCACGTCCACCAATGAATCGTAAGTTTTAAGTGCAGCAATTTCAAAAGACACTTGATCTCGAAATAGATACTGTAGAAAGCTACTTTATTCAACTGCATGAATCAAATGCGCAAGAAGGTATAACAAGGAACATATTAATTTCATTTTGGCAGTACAAATTCTTAGTGTTAAAGAAACACTCCTATTCAGCATACAAACAAGCATTCCCTAGTTCAATTGAATAGTTTTGAACTAGAGGCAAGTGAACTCCCTACAGTCTCTAGTCACTGCAAATCAAAATTTGCAGCACTAAAACAAAGGTAAAAATTTTCTTTTGAAAGAATGAAACAATCAACGGGAATGGAATGAAACAATCAACGGGAATGGATATTAAATCAATCCGCTAAACTCATTCACTAGAACTATTTGGCTCTATTCACTACTCACAATCAGAGACAATATCTTCAAGATTCAAAGACATGCCACAAGAGAAGGTGAGGCTTGGCTTCTCCTTTGGCACGGCCATGGGCTCAGCCTCACCACTAAGGATTTGAAGGACTCTTCTCATCGTAGGTCTCTCTGTGCTATCTGGGTTAGCACAACTCAACCCAATAAGTAGTAGCATCCTCATTTCTGCTTCATCAAACTCTCCATTCAATCTCTTGTCAGCAGCTTCAATGATATGCCCCTCGCCATATAATTCCCAAACCCAGTCGACCAAATTCACCATTTTCTGACTATTTGGTTCCCTCTCGATTGGCCTCTTACCACAAGCCAATTCAAGCATCACCACGCCGTAGCTAAAAACATCAGTTTTCACTGTAGCTTTCCCAATATGAAGATACTCAGGAGCTAAGTATCCCATCGTTCCTGCAGTAAGTGTTGAGACAGGACTCTTATCATGATCCATTAGCCTCGCCAATCCAAAATCGCCAAGCCTCGCATTGAAGTTACCATCTAGCATAATATTGCTGGTCTTTATGTCTCTGTGGATGACCTGCTGCTCACATTCTTGATGCAGATATGTTAATGCAGAGGCCAAACCTAGAGCAATATTTTTCCTATGATACCATGTCAAAAATATTCCATGCTGAGATTCTTGGTATAGGATCGTATCAAGACTCCCATAGGGCATAAACTCATAAACAAGTAGCAGCTCACCTTTCTCAACACACCAACCTTGAAACTGAACCAAATTCTTGTGCCTCAGACAAGCTATAATCGACAGTTCAGCTAGGAATTCAGTTTTACCTTCATGTGAATGTTTTGATCTTTTCACTGCAACAACTGTCCCTGAAGAGTTAAAGAAGGCTTTGTAGACATACCCAAATCCGCCCTTGCCTATGATTCTGCTAGGGTGAAACCCTCTAGTGGCTAAACTCAGCTCTTTGTAAGTAAACTCCCTTGGCCCTGCCACTAACTCTGCTTTTAAGTTCTTCATTGCTTTGGTACTCCTCCATTTCTTGACAGAAATATAACCAAAAACCACCAGGAACATGCAAAAGAATGCTGGACCTGCAATGCCAAGACCCAAACCAAGCCTCTTGTGATGCTTATTGGTGGACTTGGACGTTTGAATAACCGGTGTTGTCACTGTGACTGAGCTATCAGACACGTTATGAGGATGTGAGTTTGGCCTTACTGGAACGAATCCGAAAGTTTGAAAGCTCCAGTTCTGAATATAGTGAAGTTCTGTGCTCCCTTCCGTAGAACCTGAAAAACCAGCGTACATGGTCTCTTTAAGAGACACAGAGAGATCTATATTCACAGTTAACAGTGGCTTTTCTGGTTTGGAGCTTGAATAACTCATGAAAACTTTCAAGACCCTTAATTCATTCTTGTAATCAATCCAAGCCGTGATGGGTTTCCCACTCTTCAAATCGATATCTTGCAACATGGGATCAGCAGTCTTAATTGAATTAAGACTATCAATGTCTAGACCAACATGATGATCATTTGGATCATTGAAATGCGCATCAAGCCTGGTATCAAATTCTATAGCTACAAACTTGTTCTTGGTCAACAAAGACGAGTTAACAAGGCCCAAGTACCCTCCTGGACTACCGAGAGTTTCATTATCTTGAGAGAGGAAAAAGGCCAAGCCATCACCATAAGACCCTGGATTGACATTATTGATAGAGAAAGTGAATTTTGTAGAAAAAGATGCAGTGATATTGGAATCTGGATCAAAAAAGGGAACTGGGTCGTTGTAGATTACACTGCCAGAGCTTGAAGAAGGAACAGTTACATCTCTGGTGAGCCCAACAGCACCGTTGCGGAGATAGGAGTCGCCGAGGAGTGTGAGGTTGCGAAGATTCAAACTAGAGAAGTCGAAACTCACGTTGTAGGCTAATACAAGAAAAGGGTCTACGAAGATGGCGAAGAGGAACAAGAAAACAAGAAGCTTTCTTGGAGGCATAGGTTATTGAAATTCTTGAATTATAGGAAAAGGGTTTGGTTCTTTCTTCAAGTTACAGAGAATTAAAGGCAAACAGATGAGACCTTGGGGGTCTGATTCCTTTCATTAGGTTCGGTGGTAGGAATCTTCTTTGGGTGGGAAAATGGGGTTTAAACGGTAGGACGACAAGAGCAGTGAGCAGAGCCGGGTGAGCGTGGAATAATTGGAGGCTTTATAACGGTTATGAATATGTAATATACCAGCATCGTTTTCTGGTCAAACTGAGACTGGTGTGAGTGGGTCATACTTGCAAGTTGCAATAATGCTCTTTTAGCGCAACTCCACTTTATTCAAATCGGCCGTTTTTAAGAAGCTTTGGAGTCCATAGATGTCACCACGCGGGAGCGTAAATTCTCTGTCTAATTTTTATAATATTTTATTGTATCTAATAAATTTAAGTTATTTATTTACATAGGCTCTACGTTTATTTATATGAAATTCACGCGAAATCTGCATAAATAAATAGTTAAGATTCACTAAACACAGTAAGACATTATAAAACTAAACAGATGATCTTGTTCTACTATATAGAGCCATACGGTCTTCCCACTTGAATAATATGATTTGTTAATTGAAGTATTCGGTAAAATCCCTCTGATAAGAAGGGGCGAATCTTTTGTCTATTTTATTATGTCTCTATTTTGTTCCATAAATTTCAGTCATTCATTTATATAAGACTTACACGAGATTTACACAAATAGATGACTAAGATTCATAAGACAGGGTGAAGACAGGATAAAATGGACAGAAAATTATTAACTTGATAAGAAGATGATTCAGCTTTCTTTAGTTATCACTGGAGGAAGGAAAATAAGAGAGTACAGATCTTCTGTCTAGTTTTACTCTGTCTTATTCTGTCTCATAGAATCTCAACCATTTATTTTACGGGCCTCACGCGGATCTCATGCGAGATCTATATAAATAAATTGTTGAAATTTATTAAACACAATAAAACATCATAATATTAGACAAAAAATTGAGACTACAAAGAGGTGGGGGGTGTTAGGCGGAAAAACCAAGAAGACCAACTAACTGCATGAGCTTTTGGCTCTAACTTCCACAAGCAGCAAGATGTGATGGACGATGGTGGTATGTTTAAAGTTTAAACAATATTATAACTTCTGCAGCTCTGAAATTTAAACATCGCACATTAACATGGGAAATGTGGTTTCTTTGTATGGGAAGGGAAGTCAAAGAGCTGGGAAAGAGACACAGCACATGTGCTCGTGTCTTGGAATTTAGTAAGGACAAAGTCAGATAGCCGTTGCAAATAATAATATCTTGTAAGAGCTGAGCTGGTATTTCTTTTTATCATATACTTTTTTCGATCTTAAGAAATTGAAGCTGATTGATTTTACTTTTGTATATTGGAGAGGGTTAAGACAATCAGGTAATAAGGAAATCAGAATTAAAAAAATAGAAATAAAAATAAAAAGTAAAAAAAGTCACACCCTTAACTTTCTAGATTTATAGAATAAATATGTTTTACACTCGCTTCTTTTTAAGATTTTGTGTGTCAAATTTTTTTACTTATATTTAGTTATTATATGATTTATTTTATAAATAAATAATTAAAATATTTTATATTTTATAAATAACTAATAATTTTATGATTTATAAAATTGTTAGTTTAATAATTACAAGTAATTTTTATGATAAGAATAAATGTATTA
>JANKYE010000225.1:37850514-37862725 GCA_032467995.1 Erythroxylum dillonii
CTGCCTTTTGGAGGGAGTTGTTTTTACGTGAAGGAGAGCAATTATTGTAATATGGGTACTTCGATGAGGATAAGAACTGGCTAACTTTCTTAAAAAAGATTCTGTATAATTGAAAACAGAGTTTTGTATAACAATAGGTGGGTTTTAGGTGGAGACATCTCCCACTGGTATACAACGTGATAACACCATTTTTTCTGGTTTTGTTTTGCTTCTGGGTTGTTGGGGGTGGGGGGATTTATGTTCTCTTTCCAGGGCTGGAGCTGTATTTGACATTCAACTGTGGTTGGATCTATGTCCGCTTCAGTAAATTCAGGGCTGCCGGTTAACCAGGGTGAAAATGGAGTTCATCATGTCCAGTTACTTTCTGCAAAACCCGATAAGCATGATGGTGTAGTTGTGGACATGAAAGATCCCGTGGATCCTGACAGGTTTCACACCATGCTTAGAGCTTCACTATCACAATGGAGGCAGCAGGTATAAATAAATGCTAAAATAATTCTTTCTTCATTAATTTAATTCACATTTTTATTGATTCTTGATATACATATTCTATTCGTATTGTCTTAGCTAGCTCTAATAATCACTCTATTTCTTTTCCCAGGGAAAGAAGGGGGTTTGGATTAAGTTACCCATTTCACTAGTAAACCTTGTTGAAACAGCAGTTAAGGTATCTCATATCTGCTCTTGTAACACCAGGAACATCTGGATGATTGCTTATTCCCATTTGTTTATCCATTTGTTATGAACTATTTGCTATCATCTAATGGTTCTCTTATTTCTTGCAAAATATGGAGAAAGACAGAGGAAGGTACTGAATTTACTTTTGTTGGTACTTTTTCTGCTTTGTTAATAGGAGGGATTTATATACCACCATGCTGAGCCTAATTACCTCATGCTTGTTTACTGGATTCCTGAAACTGCAAGCACTATCCCTGCTAACGCTTCACACAGAGTGGGTATTGGTGCGATTGTCTTGAATGATAAAAGAGAGGTAGACCACCTGCATTTTCACGAAGTTTTGTCGTTAATTCTGCTTGTTTTTGTTAATACATATGAAACGAATGCCAAAGATGAAGCTTTCATAGCTTGCATTAGTATTTACCAAAAACATGCTCTTTCCACCCTTCTCAAGGTTTAAGATTGTTTGGGTATCCATCCATCTCTTTTTTCTGTTTCCAACGTAACAAAGAACAAAAATATATTTGGGAACATTTTGTGCTGTCTGTTACTTAGGATTATGGGGAGATTTTGATGCAACTACATTTAAGAATTTGTCAATGTAGAAGTTTTTTATTTGGCTGCTCAAAGTTTACTCCAGAGCGTTGTTTTGGATCCCAAATGAGACTTATTGCACTCAACTGGAGGAAAAATAAGCCATTATCTACACATACCTCCACTTTGTGGATATGCCGATGCAATTCATCAGATGGGGCAAAACAACTTGACATGATGATTTATGTCCTTATGAACTCTACCGCCCTTTTATCTTGTTTATGCTTTTACACAGATACTTGTAGTTCAGGAAAAGAGTGGTGTATTTAAAGGAACAGGAGTTTGGAAAATCCCTACGGGAGTTGTAGATCAGGTGCATACCTAGCGTGTGAAATATTTCAACACTTAACTAATAAATGCTCCAGACCGGTGAGTTAAACTGGGTTATTCAAAATACAGGAAGAGGATATCTTTAAAGCTGCTGAAAGAGAAGTGAGAGAAGAGACAGGGGTAAGTTATAATTTCACTATGTTATACTTGTTGCAATAATAGTTTTAGCTCTAGACTCCTTGATGTAGGACAAATAGAAGATTTATTAACTAATAGCTAAAAATCACAAAATTAGGAAATATGATTGATATTAAGCTTTTGGAATATCAATTTTCAATGTTGAATTTTGACTGGAAATGCTGAATTTCAGATTTTGCATAACTGGAATTTTAAGATTTGATTACTGGAAATTTATACTTAAGATTTCAAAGTTTAATATGCTGGAAGTTAGGATTTTGATTGTTGAAATTTTGTGGTGAACACAAAGAATAGAAGGTAGGAAACTAACAATCACTCCTAGGATCTAAGAAGCACTTTTAGAAGAGTCACACCTTCTAGTTAAAAACTCAACTTTGCAGAAAAATTTCAGATTGCTTATATTTTTGAAGGGCTGAATCAAAGTTGCGAATATCGTACCAGACTTAGTATAGGATTAGGTTTTGGTACGGTACTGTACCGGTACCGGTCAATATCGGGTATCGTTTCTGGTAATTTTTTAAATTTATAAAATAGTCCCTGAAATTTTTTAAATTTTGTTAAATAGTCCATTGGTATATTGTACAGTTGTACTGTATACTTTACAAGTTTACATCAACTTTGTTTCTAAAAATCATAATAATAAATAATAATCACAATTAATATGAAATAATAATTTTTAAATATTTCACATATAAATAAGAACCATAATTAAGATGAAAAAAAGATAATCATCATCATACAAATATAAAATTAAGAATAATACAAAGTATTTAAAATGTTACAATAATATAATTTCATCATTTTAATAAATAATAATTACATCAAAATATCTAATAAAAAATAATAAATATCCTTAACTATTATAATTTATAATAAGAGTTCATGACGAGGAAACAATCAAGTAGAAGTTAAATCTGAAATAAAAACATTTACAATTACATTACATATATAGAATCTAACATAAACATCAAATATTAGTAAAATTAAAAGAAGAAAAACAAAAACCTGAAATGAAATTCAATTGTCAACAAGAGGATACCCGGTATAATTGCACTGACCTCAGTTATCATTTGGTACAAAATCTTCATCATTGAGAGGAGCTTTACCATCATTATCATTCAAATTTAATGCACAACATGACATGTCAATATTTTCTCATCCAAGATTATCTTTCAAGTCATTAACATCTACTAAATTCGGTTTTTCAGAAACTCAATTTGCCAAAAGATCAATATTATCAATGAAAATTGGATCAGTTAAACTACTTGTACTATTAAGACTCTTAGTAAATAATAAAATTTAATTATTAGAAATTTATAAGAAATTATATTGAAATTAATAATGATGATAACATCCCTTTCCTGGAGCTTTAAATTGTAACTAGCAAAAACCAAGTCATTCAATCTCTTATACTCCAATTTGTTCTTTTTCTTTGAGCGGATAAATTCAAATGTGTTCTAGTTTCGTTCACAACTTGTTGTACTCATACATTGACTTAAAATCTGAATTGCAAACCTTTTCAATTCTGGAACAACATTTTCGAATTGATCCTACCAAGAAACTATAAGTCATAAGATAACAAAAGTAGCGTTATAAATAAAATAAAGTGATAATTAATTTTTAACAAATAAGAAAAGGAAATAACTAATACTTGGAGAAAGTTTTCCTCCTTGTCGAATAGCAATCGACATTTCAAAATCTCCATAAGACAACTTATAATGCTATAGTTGTGAGCTTAAGAGATCTTATATCGCATCAATGCTAACAATTGTTATAATAATTAGAAACATTCTTGTATTAACTTCAGCATGCTTAGTAAGATCCAATCTAAAATAGACACTAGGATTTAAAAATGTCCTAGTTGTAAATAATGGAGAAGAAAGTTTTTCCCTTCTCTCATTAATGATTGAAAAATATAGTGTGTATAAAGAAGACCTATGTTTCAGATTGGCTTTGGTTGCTTCTATTACTCTCTCCATGGCATAAAAAATATAACCCATTATTGGTTTTTCTTAATTATCAACTAAGCGAAGCACCCTCACCAAAAGCCCACAAACTCGGATAACAAATTGGCATTGAGACCAAAATTCTCTATCTTCTAGTATAATATTACAAACCTCCACTCCAGTATTTGACCTAGCTTGCTAAGATATAATCCACTTATCATTTGTAAACATTTGTCTTAACCCTTTCTTTATCATAACAAAAGACTTAAGCGATAAGAAATTTGTTGCAAATCTTGTTACAGCAGGATAAAACAAATTCCTACCATTGGTAAATTCTTTTCTCATCAAATTCTATACCTATGCACGATTATAAATGAACTTTGTCACCTTTTTAATTTTCTGCATAATCTCATCAATAACAGAAAAATACCGAGGATCTTCTATATTCTCCAGCATTAGGTCAATACAATGTGCAACACAAGGCGTCCAAAAAAAAGAATTATAAGTATTCTACAACTTTTTTCCTGTCGCTTTATAAGCAGAATCATTGTCAGTAATAAACTGAACATTGCTTTTTGGCCTTACTTTATTCACAGCTTCATCAAATATTGCAAACAAAGTCGCAATATTTCTAATAAGGTCAGATGTATCAACAGATTTCAAAAACATAGAGCCATTTGTATAATAAACCAAAAAATTAATAATAGGCTCTTGTCTTCTATTTATTAAACCATCACACACGATTGAATATCTATAAGTATCCTAATTCACTCTTCTTTCAGCCAAATAATTTCTAATTTCATAAACAAAACAATTCAAAAGTTTACCTCTTAAATTATCAATTGAAGGACTTCTGTATCCCAGACCATAAGAAGCTATTGCATCCATCATAAGTTGATAATAATAAAATTGAGAAGTATTGAATGATGAACTTGTATAATACTATCATCTAGCTATTGCCATATCGACATTGTGAGTCGCATCTTTTGATTGCATTGCACTACGAATTGAATGTTGGGCTCCAGGAGTTCATGATGCAAGGAAATTAGTCTCCTTCCTTCTTCTCTTCCTCATATCAGGTTCAGGTACTTCTTCTTGACCCTAAGATGGAACACTACCAGTATCAGTACTAGTACCACTATCACTTCCACCACTACCACCACTATCACTATCATTATCACCTTCAACATTTCCACAATCACCACAAAAACTAAAAAACGAACTTTCACTACCAATTTTAAAATTCAACCTTTTCTTTCTATCTCTCTTATGTTGATATTCATCAAGCAATGTTTTCATTTGCTACTTCACATCATAACTTACTTTTTTACAAGGTTTCACATCTCCTTTAACCCCAGCTAAATATTTCTTTAATCGGGTGATTCCTCCACCTTTCAAATGCTTGTTACAAATAAGTAAATAGTATGACTCCTCATACCGGGAACCAATGCAGTACAAGCCCAAGCTGGATAATTGTATCTTCCTGAAGTGGGTTGATTAGGAGTACTTGAACTTTTTTTCATTATTTGTAAAAATAAATTAATGCATATATAAAAATAAATAACACATAATTTTATTACACAATGTGCATATCCATCTTATATAATATAACTCATTTTGTATGATTACATTATACACACATAAATAATTTCTATTTCCAACAATTTCTTTTATAACATTTTCTAACAATTTCAATTTAATCATTACAAAACATACATAACCAATTTTCACTTCCAACAATTTATAACAATTTCAAACAATTGTAATTTAAAATTTCAAACATCACAAAACATGCATAAACAATGTCCACGTTCAACAATCACAAAACATATATAAAATAATTTCCATAAAAAACAATCATAGAACATACATAAGTTAAAACAATTTCCACCTTCAACATTTTCCAGTTCCACACTTCAATGAAATATAATTTGGAACTAGAATTACCATAAATACCTTAAATCACATAATTAATTATTAAAATTAAGGTAGCTATATTATGGAACCCCAATTTTTGTTTTGTAAAGGAACACCTTATATATTTGTATACATTGCTTTTGAATTTTTTAATATAAAATTGATGTTGAATCTAACATGTACAAGCCATACGAAATGATGTAGTCAAGTTAGTCGAGTTAGATAAACCTCATTTATAATTGGTAAAAGTTCCTTTTGTCAAATGAACTATATGATATATTTGTAAAAAAAGAATAATAAATTTATTTCATTCATAATTAAGTATAGATTAATGCTAAAGGAAATTGGTATGGTATGCAAACACTTAACTTTATAATATTTTGATTTATAAAATATGATTTTGTATCTATATGTCTATTAAATTAAGTATTAACAAAACTGATAACAATCAACAGTTCAATCAATACATCACACTTCCATGTTCCATTCCACATTAACAGAATCACAGTTCACTCTAGACTAGTTCCTTCCACACTTTCATAGTTTCATTCCACATTTGCATTTTGTATCTATATCTTTATTAACAACTTCAATAAGCACTTCCACAATTCCATTCCACTCCATCACAGTCCACATCCACAGTCGGCGGTCCACAACAACACAACAACAAATTAACATAAGCAATTCCCAATTCACAAAAACACCAACATTTCCATTCACAATTCACAAATACATCAACAATTCTATACACAACCATTCACAAAAAAACATTAAGTCATAACACACACCCAATTATTTTAGAAATTTAATAACAATTTTAAGGGTCGGGGATGTCGAGTAGATTTGGCATGGAAGAGGAGAGGAGATCAGAGAGTGGCTGAGGTTGCTGAGGCGTTGGTGGTATTCTATACACAACCATTCACAAAAAAACATTAAGTCATAACACACACCCAATTATTTTAGAAATTTAATAACAATTTTAAGGGTCGGGGATGTCGGGTAGATTTGGCATGGAAGAGGAGAGGAGATCCGAGAGTGGCTGAGGTTGCTGAGGCGTTGGTGGTAGTCTTTGATGGCGTCGGTGGTCGTGGCAGGTGGTGGGCGTTGGTGGTGGTGGGTGTCGATGTGTGAGAGAAAAATAAAACATTAGGAGAAGCAATATGGGGCGTTGATAGTGGTGGTGGCAGGTGGTGGGTGGCCTGGGTGTGTGTCGGTGCTTGGTGGTGGTGGTGGGTGTTGATGGTTGGTGGGTCGAGAGAGATAGTGAGAGTTGAGAGAAAAAAAGTCGGGTGTGGGAGTGAGATAGGAGGAGGAGGACAACAGCAGTGTGACGGGCGTCGATGTCACTATCGTTGGGATGGCGGTGGTGGCCATGGTGAAGAGCAGAAGAAGAGAATTGCGGCGTCAGCGCGAGTGTAAGTGAGGGGATGAGATGAGAGATAGTTTAGAGAAGAGAAGAAGAATGCATGCGTTTTAGGGATTTAGGGTTAAAATTTTTATTTTTTTGCATATATATCCTTAGAGTTTTAAAAATTCCAGCTGGTACGAACCGATATTTAAACCCGGTACACATGACCTCCTATCTCATATCGTTTCTCGGTCGGTACGATACGAGACGCAAAACCCTGGGCTGAGTACACATATATATTAAGTTCTTAGAACCCTTATTCTAGTAGAAAATAGTTTTAAACAAATTTAAATCTTATTCTAACATAATCTAAATTTTAGCTCTTATCTTTTGTTGTTAACTCAGTTCCCATTCTTCATCCTACCAAATTAAGGCTTATGGTTAACTATTTTTTTCTCTTTTATGTCTTCTATGTACTTTAACTTCATTTGTATCAATTATCCCCGGCTTATCTAAAGTTGTTCTCCATGTATAATGCGATAAATACTATTCATATAAGCTTGGATTCAACTTTTGAAATTATTATTCAAGAATACAAGTATTGTTAAAAATTGGTTTTCCTTTCCACTACAAGAAATTGTCGATATCCTCCAAGTTTTATGGCTACAATTTGTTCATCCAGAACATTCTCAATTATCTCTTTAAGATAAGGAGTGCTTGTAAGTCTTAGGGTATGTATGGTTGGGAGTTTTATAATGGAATGGAATGAAATGTAATATTATTCCTTCGTTTGAGAGGAAGTTTTATAATAGAATGGAGTGGAATGAAATGAAAGAGGAGGGTTTCATATTACATCTCATCTCATCCTAAACAGTAAAAATGAAAATTCTTCAATTTGAGAGGTTTAGGATAGAATGTAAAATGATACACTATATTACATTATAAACCCTTCATCTAAACATCATTTTATTATATTACATTATGAATCCTTTCATTCTCCCAAACAACAATTTTTTAATATTACATCCATTTACGTTACATTTCATTCTATCCTATTCCATTTCATTCCATTTTATTAAAAACTTTACGTTTAACTAAACATAGCCTTATAGTAAGAGATTTGCTCATCTTGTCTATGATAAATAGTTAAGTCCACAATGTTAAAGATAAGACTTATTCCCATGTCACTTGGTAATTTCAAAACTTAAGCATTAGTACTTATCTTCTTGATGATCTTATAAGATCCAACATTTCATAAATGAAGTTTCTTATATTTTCTTTTTTGAAAACGATCTAGACAAATCTTAACCATTACCATATCTCCTTCACTTAATTTCACCAATCGATGATGTTGATCAACATGTTCTTTATAAGACAAATCGTTGGTTATTATCTTTCATCGTATCTTTTTAAAGATGTCCCTCATGTTTGGTGCAAAACCTTCAACTCCAACACTAACTCATGTAGTTTGTGGTAGGGGAACCAAATCAATAAGCTTCTTTGGTTGAACTCCTGAAATTATCTCAAAATGACTCTTACCAATAGACCTATTTGTAGAACTGTTGTATGCAAATTTTGTTGTCAGAAGAATTAGGTCCTAATCTTTTATATTGTCTCCAATCAAACATTTTAACAACTCTTCCATGTTTTTATTCACCACATTTGTTTGTCCATCGGTTTGGGGGTGGTAAGAACTTTAAAATTGAAGCTTAGTGTTTAATGTTTTCCATAGAGTTCTCCAAAAATAACTCATGAACTTTACGTCACGATACGATAGTTAAAGGTAATCTATGAAGACGGACAACCTCTTTGAAGAAAATTTTAGCAACATGGTTAGCATCATAGGTCTTGGAACTTGAAATGAAATGACTCATCTTGAAAAACCTATCTACGACCACAAAAATAAAATCATATCTTCTTATAGTTTTGGGAATTCCCAAGAAAAAATCCTTACTTATGTCCTGCCATGGTTCATGAGGCACAAGTAGTGGTGTGGATAATTCAGAATTTTGTTTCCTTCCTTTAGCTAATTGACATGTTCGACATTGCTGTATACCTTAGACATGTTCTACTTTGGAGGGGGCAATAAAAGCGATCTTTAACCATTGTGATGATTTTATTTCTTCTAAAGTGTCCGGTTGCTCCTCCTCCATGTACTATGAGATTTTGTATAGCTGAAATTTTAAGGTTTGATTACTGAAAATTTAGGTTTAAGATTTCAGAGTTTAACATACTGGAAGTTAGGATTTTGGTTGCTGGAATTTTGTGGCGAACACAAATGATAGAAGGTAGGAAACTAAGAATTACTCATAAGATTTAAGAATTACTCTTAGAGAAAAACATCACACCTTTTAATTGGAAACTTAAGTTTTAAGAAAAAAATTTAAGATTGCTTATATTATTGAAGGGCTGAGTACGCATATATATAGAATTCTTAGAATCCTCATTCTAGTAGGAAAGGGTTCCTAATAAATTTATATCTTATTCTAATAAAAATTTATATGTCCTAAACAATTAAGATAACATATGTAAAATAGAAAAACATATTTAACTTACTATTTTTTCCCTATCTAATAAGGAATCCTAGCATAATCTAAATTTCAACATTATCTTTTGTTGTCAATCAATTCCCAATCTTTATCCCATCAAATTAAGGCTTGTGATTGACTAATTTTTCTTCTTTTATTTCTTCCATATACTTAAAGTTCTTTTGCATCACACCCCTTTCTTAGACCAATTCTTTTGTTTCTCAGGTTGATGCACAATTTCTGGAGGTTTTAGCATTCAGGTGAAAATTTCCATACAGTTTGACGTGATAAAGTCATCAAGCAAACATCTTGGATATTCTTGTAGTTAGCCTATCTGAACATTAAGTAAGAGTCTTTATTTTCAGTCATTTTGATGCGTTGAGATGTTTCCTTACAATTTGCAACTTGCAGGCAGTTACATAAATCATATTTTGGCAAGTCGGACTTGTTCTTCCTCTGCATGATGCGCCCTTTGTCCTATGACATCCAGAAACAAGAACTTGAAATTGAAGCTGCTCAGGTAAGTGTAAACAATAAAATGAGACGATAAATACTATAAAAGATACAACCTCTATTATGGTTTTACTCGGTCTAGAAATTCAAAATTATCAGACATATATCGTGTGGTATTAGAAATACTAAAAAGAGAGCTTGTATTAAGTTTCTTTGGAGTTATTTTAATAGAGCTGTCATACAGATCCTGCTTGTTCTTAACAATTAGTCATATAGATTCTGCTTCTTGCCTAACAATTAATCATATAACAGCCTGTGTTGAAAAAATTCAATAGAAACTGAATAAGCATTTCTTTTTTAGTATTTCTATTACCACAAAGTGTACATTACATAGTTTAGAATAGTAAAAGTAGTTTTTTAGGATGAGCAAAACTACAGAAAAGATCTGCATCTTTTACCGAATAAATATTATGTAACATTGGTTTACCCTCTCAATTTGCTTTGCATCTCTGAAAATTTTTGGTATATTATTTTCTTTTCTCCATGGATATATGGGCATGGCTCTTTTGAGTTGTCTCAAAGACAATGATGTAGGTTCATAAAAGAAGATGACTAAATATGTTTAGTTTTTAGCGTAAGAGCATGTTCCTCGTAACGTGTAAAATGATCTGTGTGATGTCTTGCATCATGGTGCTAGTCCGGTCATTTGCTGTATTCTTATAGAAACTGATAAAAAATTAGTAACGCTTTTTTCAACGTTCTTGGGTTTCTCTGGAGTTTATTCATGTACTGGGGATAAGATTGAACAGCTGTTTAGTATACCAGCTGCTGCCAATTTCATGTTGATTTTATTTGTGTTTCATCATTGTCTTTTAGGTATGTTGTGGAAGCTAGCTGAAGTGTAGAGAATGCAATAGCTGATAAAACTTTCTCATCCAGTTTCTATTTTTTTATCACAGTGGATGCCGTTGGAGGAATTTGCAGCTCAACCTTTTTCACAGAAACATGACATTTTTAAGCATATCATCCGTTTATGCTTGGCAAAGGTAGACACAAATTATTCTGGATTTCATCCAGTGCCCCTCAGATCCATTTTGGAGGATAAGACAAGTTATTTGTATGCAAACTTCAAGGATTTGACGCTGTCAAGTTCTTCTGATTGCCCATAGATTAGGGATATTATTTCATTTATTGATGTCTGGCTTGGTTTTGAGGAAGAACCAATTTTTTTACCATCAAGTGCGGATGCTATCTATCAACTACACCCAGAAGGATCGACTTTGCATTCAGCTTCCTGGAACGTAGTTCCCAGTGGATGTATTTGCAATGGGGGGTCAAGTAATTTTTTACGCTGTTGAAGATGATAAGAGTCGGTGTTTAATATTGTAATGTATCCATTAGAACTATACATCTTGTAATAACACGGTTCAAATAGCATCAATATTATTACACTACCCAGGACAAATTAATGGGATAAGCTTAATGATATTCTCGTCACTATGGTAAACATATTTATCTGTATTTGGTCTACCATTTGTCCAGGGATGTGAATTTATGCTTACAGCTTCCACAGAAACAGGACAGGTGGTCTGCCATGCGGCAGAACATCCGGAATAGAGAAGAAAAAGACATGACTGAGTTACCAGGTTATAAGTCTGTACTAGGATGAGCGGTTCTTTAATCATCTGTAACTCTGTTATTGTCAGTTTGATAAACTCCTTTCCGATCACAGATAGTCTGTCTTTGTTGTTGTTCAGGACAGGCACATGTCACCCACAAGTGTTGCTTTTCTTTTTACACTTTCTATGTCAGTCTTGAGTTTTGAATGCATAGAATCCAGGAAAGTTTCCAGGGATAATGTCTTCCCCTCCCCAGTTGGTTGTCTGAATTGTACAATTTGTCAATACCCATGCCAGCCTCTTACTCCACCGCCACCACCACTTCCTGATTACCCCGTATATGCCTCTCCACCACCACCAGCAGTTCCAGGCTACCCAGTTTATGGTGCACAACCACCGCCCTCCTCAATTCCCGGTTATCCTATATACGGTTCTCCCCCTTACATCACCTTCTCAAGTCAATTGTACGCAATTTCCAGTGCAGTGCTGCCAGAATCCTCCTCCTCAGCCTTTTGGGTATCAGCCATATGAAAACTTCTCTGCTCCATGCTCATCTCTGCATATTGCTTCAGTTATAGCATTGATACTATGTAATATTGCTCTTCTGCTCTAGAGTTTCATGCTCTTTTCTTTCCAAGTTCGTTATATGAGCACATAAAG
>JANKYE010000225.1:37954747-37968617 GCA_032467995.1 Erythroxylum dillonii
TCTTTGACATATTTTAATATTTCTTTCAGTTTGTCAAAAAATTTGAAGTTTTTCTTCCAGTTTGTCAATTACCCTTTACCCTTTCCATAGTTTAAGCTTTATGCATTCCTTTTCAGATAGGAGGAGAACTAAAACAATGCTACATAGATGCTACCTCCATAGAGAAGCGCCAAACTGGAGGTCTATCCTAGATATCCTGAGCGGCGAGATCTTTTTTATTTTATTCCCTCCCTTTTCTCCTTCCGTAGAAGAATTGGACTCTTAGTCTAGCGGTGTGTTTATTCAATGACAGGTTGGAGTTAGAGTTAATGCTGCAAAGAGGAGCGAAGTTCGAGATTGAAGCACTGTGCACGCACTCATTTTCCTTCTTGTCGGAGCAGTACATACCACACAAGATTCAAGGTGGACTCTACATTTGATTTTTTTCACACTTATAGACTCACAGTCAGACTCAGAGCTAAAGTTTATAAATACGAAAAAAGTAATGTTGGAAGTTGATTATTTTTGCACAATCTTATGGGCCTATAATATCTGGCATGATAAATCTGGGCTTGATACAAAACGGCTGGTTGATTGATAGTTAGTTACAGGTCAGTGTTCCAATTTCAGTCACGTTCTTTATTAGGAGGCAACTTGTACTGCTGATATGAATTGGCACCAACAATTCGATTGATAAGCGCTTGTCAATCTTACAATAATCTAGTGGTTATACGTAAAATTTATATATGATAAAGAAAAAGGTAATAAAAAAAGGGAAAGCCAAGTACCTTTCCAAGTCTTCGGCAACACTAACTTAAACTTGAATGCTAAACGGAAATGTGTTACAAAAAATGTTAAATATATAAATTAGAATTTAACTGAATCTTTTATTTTATCTTATTGATCTTCTTTTCTTATTTGCGTAAATAAAGGTTCTCTTTTATATAAAAGTAACCGTACAAAGTATAATTTTTTTAATAATAATTTAGTATGTCTTTTTAACAAAAAAAACAATGAATTGGATTAGATCGAACTATTTGATGACCTGACCCTTTTTGACACTTGTCACCTACAATTCAGGTTTGACTCTCACCTAAGGCCTAGTTGATTTGGAATATGCAATTATGATCAAACTGACATAGTTTTTTATTAATTATATCAAAAGTGACACTTTTGGTGAAGGGGATTGAGTTGAGCTTTAGGTTAATCCCGGGAGTAGATCTCCTGTACCCGTTACTCTGTACCGTCTGTGCCACAAATCATCCCAACCATTCATTTGAATGATTTGAATGGTTGAGATGGTTTGTGGCACAGAGGACACTAGGCAACGGGTACAAGAGATCTGAAGCCGTTAATCCCTTAAGACCAAGTTTAATATGAAACTTTATCGATTCAAATTTGGTCGTTGACTTTAAATTAGGCTCAGGTCACACTAAAATTGCCAATCTTACTTTTCAAGTTTCTTTGTATTCACTATTCTACTGGAGTATTGTCCGCCACCGTCTATCGTTAACCAATGTCAATTGCCTTTGTGTCTTCCATCGAAGTTTGAAAATAGTTTCAATCATTGATTTAACTGTAACATCGCGTTCCATGTCAAAAGATTGACATAATGACATCAAGTATGTGAAAGGCTGATCATAGGATAAATTATGGCAAAAAAAATTCCTAGAACAAAGTCTACAATAATGTCAGTGCTTGTTCTCGTACACACGTATCGAGGAGACACCAAAATTACAAATTCAAGCACTCTGACTTTATTTTATGACTCCCATCGATACGGGACAGTTTAGGCACTTGGTCACAACAAAGTAATAAATGAAAAGAGAGTCAAATGTGTACTGCATATGCATAATATGAATGATTAAATTACATTAAATGTGAAATGTGAATTATATGTTATATAACTAGGTAAGTTATTGATGAAGGTTATTCATTGAGTTCGCAAAATTCACCTAAAATTTGTAAATTTTTAGGGTCAGAAGAAAATCCCGTTAGGCAAATGAGGGTATATCTCCTGCATGCAAGTTATGGATAGAGGTAGGGATCAGTTTGCATCGCGTCTGTATTGTATTTCTTTATTTTCATGCTAAATTGTTTATTCCAAAATTTTTTGTATCATATTAACTTTTGAAATTGGAAATGTTTTGTATTTGAATTTAGGCCTAAGTGACTAGTGAAATTTTGTTGAGTTGTGTACTGTTGTAACTTTGTGTTTGCGTAAATGAGTCCAAATTTGATTACTTGCATACGCATATTGTTTTCCAAAAGAATAAAAAAATGTACTAAGTTTTTGAGTAATTGACTGTCCTAACATGTCACCCTTATGGGATTCGCACTCAGACATCACTCACGATGTCAGGTACATGTCTCGAGAGGGTGGTGGTGCTACAATGTGGTATCAGAGCCCATAATTAATATCTTAAATGGGCATTTTCGAAATATATGTCAAGTTACGTGCATTTTAGTCATGCCATAACCGACAGTAGCAACTGATCTCCAGTCTGAGTCACAATTTCATGAGTCACACGCATAAGCATGTGTTTAGAGTGGAGATGATAGAATTAGTGAGAAGAGTGATGCTCTTTCAGAACGTGAGCAAATGAAAGTTGTGAATAATTAGAAAGAAGAAATAGTATATGGTTCGACATGATAGATAGAGACTCATTACATTTGTATTGGTGTATATATTATGGAACATGATATCAATATTGTACTGTAATGACATACCCTCGAATGAGATAGAGAAGTGAATATATTGTCATGATTGTGTAAGGCAAATAGGGAGATAAGTGGAAATGATGAGATTAAGATGTGCAAGTAGAGTGTAATGAAAACAGAAATTGTTATGATCTTAAGAAGATGAGTTCTGAACTGAAATGGTTGTTTGATTAATGTGACAAGAATTATAATCCACTGTAAGAAGATGTTAGAGGAATTGAGACCGAAATTTTATAATGATTATGCATTAATAATTCTGAATTGATTGAGGGTATACACGTGGGAGATTAAATACATGACAATAGGAAGATGAGATATAAATGAAATAAAAAAAGATGATGAATCAAATAAGAATAAAATATGATGGTTGAATCAATATGGCATGATGTAATACCAGAAGAGGTAAATTCTGGAGAATTGGAGTAAAGTTGATGTTAGTATGTGTTAATGCAAAGAAGCCTCGATCGTGGTAGGATAAAGAGGGAAATATTGTTTAGGATCAATTAAGATCAAAGTGTTACTATTGTAAGATGTAAATTGGAGAATTTTTAGAATTAAATCTCTGGATAGGAAGGGATGACTTTGAAGATGCACACCCAAGAATATGCAACAATAATCATGTCTACTACCTCATCGAGTGTTGGTAAATAGAATATTGTAAGAAATGATAAAAAGGTGATCTTTTTGAGGTACTAAGTTGATAAATAGTGATGGAAACAGTGGATTGATAAAAGTTACATGAATAATATAGATGATAGTAATAAGTAATCTTCTTTTGAAGAAGATTTTCACCAAATTAGATTAAGCAGACCAGATAGTTTATTCTTAAGAATGATTAATGAAGAAATAAATCAAAAATAATTATAATGAATCAAAAGTGAATATTGGAGTCCTAATCATAACAGAGACTCAAGCATAAGATGTAGAATATGCTACAAAGAGTGTATGCATTTTGATGATAAAAAGTATTCAACTATGTGATGGGATTCCTGAATTCAAGGTGACATTAAGTATATGAGATATAAATCAGATCTGATGAATGCGTTATTAACACAAGAAATTAAGATTTCTAATAAATCGAAATGTGTGGAGAAACTAGTATGAATAAGCAGGCACTAGAATAAATCCATGTGAAAATTAGAGGAAATCAAATGAATTGAAAAAAAAAATCATTTGAGAAGAGAAGTCAATTTGGAAAATCGAAATTAACATGAGATAATACTACCTCATTGAGGAATTAGATACTAAAAGAATTAAGAGAACAAATCATGGGCACAAGAAAATTTGGGTTATATCTGTT
The DNA here is from genome assembly GCA_032467995.1 of Erythroxylum dillonii. NCBI lineage: Eukaryota > Viridiplantae > Streptophyta > Magnoliopsida > Malpighiales > Erythroxylaceae > Erythroxylum > Erythroxylum dillonii. The sequence goes on from JANKYE010000225.1 coordinate 37,958,748, forward strand.
GGAGTTAACAATGCCTACGACAGTGTTATAGTATTGAAGATTAAAATGATCTAAACACAATTGGATCAATTAGTGACGATGATCATAGACGATAATTCAAGTGTATTCGAAAAATGATGTGAGTATTTTGAACATCGAGATTAATCTTACATATCGTGGAGGTAGAAACAATTATATGCCAAATTTAATGAGAGTGAATCTTAGCTTGATCAATTAAAATGGAGGTTGTATATCTGAACATGGCATATTGGGAGACCTAAAGAAAATAGAGGAAACGATGAAGAGAGAAACTACAAAAAATATATATGAGATTCGAAGTTGTCTAAAATTACTGAAAAATGGATACCAACAGAGACTGTTAGGGGGTTTTTACTAATCTTAGTCCTTTGACAAAAATGTTTGATGAAAAACGCGTAAATCGTATGGGTGACGAATGCAAAAAGAGTTTTGAGGAGTTATAACACTGATGTTAATCATATCACTTCATTGTGGAGATTTTTGTAGTATATAATGAAGTTTCACATAAGAGATTAAGATGCAATTCGTTGCAACATTATAAAGTGATGTGGTGTACATAGGGACAATTAAAGCCTCATGAGCTGAATTTTGATATTTGAAATTTATGTTGAGAACTTGGAGACATTATAAGTACAATGAAACATTTCAGATTTTATACAAATTATTAGAGTATAAGGTAATTATTGAGTTTGAAAGGAATGAAAATGAGGTTGAGACAATCAATAGAGTCATTTGAAGACTTTGATTGTGTAAATTTGAACGGAAAATTCGATGACGAAATAACACGAATTTAATATTGAGATTAACAAACCAAGTGTAATAAAGAGTATAGAACATCGAATTGAATTTTGGGCAAATCAAAGTATTATCATTAGCTATTGAATTTAAGATCAGTCCTACAGAGAAAGATTAATAAAGCCCAAATTGAGGATTCAGAAATTGTGAATCTTAGTGAGGAATTGCAAACGAATCTGAATTTTAAACTCAAATGGGAAAAATGTTGCTTTTTTATTAAAACGACGAGGGTGTGTACGCGATAAAGATGAGTGAGCAAAGATGTTATTAGTGAAAGCAAATCACAACCTAAGCTAGACATCCTAGTAGGAATACGCTGAAATGGTATTTAGCTGCTAAGGATGTAGGAAGTGTAAGTAACTAAATGTTTGAATTGCCAACAATCCTAACTTTTAGAGATATGCTTAAAGGTTATATTTTTGGAGTTCATAAGAATATAAGATCAAGGTATAGTTCTAATTGGCTTTAAGCATATCAATCATTATTACTGTGATGTCATTAGAATACTGTATAAGGTCTTATAAGACAAAAATAGATGTTCGCCCTTACAAAAAGGTTGAAGGCCAGAATTGATTCGAGGTACTGTTGATGAGTGAAATGAATTTATAATAGAAATTAAGTGGCTTATGAAAGGAAAATGAATTTGGTAGGACAACATTGAAGTTATGAATTGTAATGACATAGACCTAAGAGTAAAGTGCAGTAAAAAATAAAGAGATGTGAAGTACTAGGAGAGATGAAATATTTCTAAGAGTAGCACCTTATAAAGGTGTGCATAGATTGAGATAAAGATGTGCTCAGATAAGGAAAAAGGATAAAATAAGCTCAAATTGTATTGGTTCACATGAAGTGAAATTTGTGAGTATTCTGAGATATATTAAGGAACTAGTTAAGAAAGTCAATGACTAAATAAGTGATTGACAGACAGAGTGATTCCACTGACTATAGTCAAGTGGAGGAAAATATTTGAGTGATAACAGTTAAATAGGAACAGAGAAACATATTCCTGCCTTTTTGATCAATAAGATATAAATTTCGAGGACGAAATTTATTAAGAGGGAGGAGAAATGTAACATCCCGTTCCCACATTAAGAGTTAGAGCCTAAAAATACGGTATATGTGAGATTAAAGAGAGATTAAGAAAACTACATTTTCATGCTCATGCGTAATGTTAGCATACACACATGTGAATTTGAGTTTTTGCACATATTAAAATAAATGTACGTGCATTTATTGACATTCTGGGAATAATTGATTATTAATGTGCTTATATGAGAGCTGTGAATTATTTGTATTGAAAATCGAATTGGAGAAGTATAAATATTGGATTAGAATTTTGGTAAATTTTAGGAGAAATTTTGAAAAAATGGTAGGTATATTGGCCTAGGAAAAATGCCCTTGGCAAATAAATTGATGAATGAAAATAGAAATAATAATTAAATGATATTGAAGAAATTTCGTAGATGACTTTGGATTTATTGAGAAAATGATATTGAGAATTTGGAGTCAATTAAAGTAGAAATTTGGGAGACAAATGGACTGATCATTAACAGTTATGTAGTAGCATAAGTGAAAGGCATTAGTATTTATTTTATATGGTAAGTGTCGTGACATGTGTCATGACACTTACCAAGCTTTTTAACCCACATTTATTTACATATATGGAAAGACCGTCTTCATTTTGTCATGTTTTTCATTTTCACGAAATACTCTCACCTTCTTCATCTCTTTTTCTCTCATACAGGATGCTCTCATAACCCACCCATCAAGGTTGAGCTTTTGTATCATCCTTCACCTTACCACTTCAACACTTTGTCATGTTCTTTATGTTGATAAAAACCCAACCAATTCTACCTTAAAAAGGTGATTATCGGGTGATGCTTGGAGGCTAGGGTTATTTGAAGATTTGAAAAAGCTTTGGAGCTAAAAATGTAAGTTAAGCTTTGTTCTTCATGGGTGGTCTAAATAGTAGCATAGATGATGATAGATGGTGATATAGGAGTAAAATATATGTGCAGAAAATTGATAATGAATGGGCACATGTAAATGTTCTGTTTTTGGGTTAATGATCAAATACAGACAATGATTTGTTTGTGATTGAAATTGAACTAAAATGGAAGTAGGAATGAAGAGGAAATAAGCTAGAAGTGATAGACTAAACAAAAGAGAATAACTAAGATGAAAATGATGATGAAGAGTGTTAGAAAATGTACAGATGTAGTGTTTTCACTAAACATGCATCTGTATTTTTGCCATATTTTGGTTTTTAGACATCCAAATGGGATGCTTTTAAGTTAATATTAAACTAAAGACATATGGATATAATTTTCATGAACAAATTGAATATGAATTTTGTCTCAAAGAGTTTCAAAATTTAGCTCAAACTTGAGTTTGTGGATTCTGTCGTGGTTTGGAACAATCTATAGTGTTTTTAGCATAACTTTCATAATATCAAACCAAATTGCATGAAATTGGTTTCATTTGAAACTTAAAACATAAAGGAATAACTGTCTAGAAGAGTGTTTTGCCTAAATTCTTCATTTTCCATGTCTAAATTGCCATGAAATTATGACCCAAAACGTTTGTTTTGGAGAAGAAGAGACTTTGCAGCACTTGAATTTGGAGAAGAAAAAGAGGGGTTCCACGATTGTGCTTCTGCACGATCATGACTTTTTGGAGAAGTCTAGAAAAGCATGATCGTGCTTTTTCTGATCCAGCTTGAATCTCACAATCGTGCTTATGTCACGTTCACAATCGTTACATTGAATGCTTGCTGAAATGGACTAATGTGAGCATTCTTCACTCTTTTGGTCATAACTTCTTCTCTCAACCTCCAAATGACATGACACTTAAACCATTAGACTCGTAGCTCATTGATATTCATCTCCACCAAAATTTATAACCATCTGAAATATTCTGGAGAGATTGATTGATGAATTTGGGACGGAATTGATGAGGAGTTCTGGAAAATGATAACTGGAGTATTTTCACTGAACATGATTTGGTATTTTAGGCATAACTTATTATTTAGTTATCCAAATGGAATGATTCTTGATTTTGATTAAAATAGAGACATAGGGCTACAATTGTTATAAAGAAATCAAATTTCAATTCAGTCTCCATAGTTCCAGAATCTGACTTGAAGTTGGGTATAAAATACTGTTATAGTTAAGGAATAGTCCAAATTATTTGGAGTATAAATTTTTTAATATTGAACCAAATTGAATGATTTTGGTGTTATTAGAATCTTAAGACAATAGGGAACATGTTATTAGAAGAAAGTTTTTCCAAATTACCTCATTTGCATTGTCTAATTGGTCATGGAAAATAGACCCAAAGGTTCGAAATTTTGGAGAATTTATAAGAAAGAATGAGAGTTTGGATATTGTATGATCATATACTGTTAGAATAATAATAGTGAATAAATTGTTGGTATTAAAGTTCCAAGGACATGTGCATAATGGAGATGAAGGGGTTCATATCATTGTGGTTATGATTAAAAGGAAATGAGTAATGAGTACCAAGTTAAAGTGAATGAGAATTTGATTTTTATGATAGCAAATAATGCTAAAAATGAAATGGCGAGTAATTGAGTTATAAAATGAGAATGTGGATAAGATATGAAATTTGAAAATATACCTGGGATTATCGAGAACATGCATTGTACATAGTTCCTATATATATTTGTGTATAAATAAATGCTTATAATTGTGCAAAGTTATTAATGTGTGTATTCAATGTGTGTATTGCATAATTTTGATGTGCAGGATAAACGTTCGCATTCAGACGTTTCCAGAACATGGAAGCTAATGCTAATCTGGAGCGTACTGTGAGTAAACCTCAATGGTTTCATTTCATTGTTTGTTCTGTTTTGAATTTTTATATTGATTGACTACTGAATGACTACATGAATGCGATTGATTGTGTTGGTTTCCTATGAATGTGATGTATAAATGAAATATTGAAGTACTCATTGAATGTGAATTGGACGGAAGAAGTGTTTTCTCGACTTAAGTGTTGAATGCCAGACTAAGGTCCGATGACAATGTGAATGAGATGTGATAGTGAATATGATTGTGTGTTATTGAGCACTTTTAATCCACTGAATGCTGTGATGCATTTCATTACATGAATGCATGAAACATAATGGCAGTTGTGAGTAGCCACTGATCAGAGCTTAAAGCTCAACGAGTGAAAAAGAGTCTCGAGCTCAAAAGTGATTAAGAGCCTAAGGCTCATTATGTAAAATGAGCCCTGTATCTCCATCGGATAAGGGACAGTTAGTAATGAGTTGGTATCCAATAGATATGGGACAGTTTAGGCACTCAGTCACAATAAACTAACAAATAGAAAGTGAGTCTCATGTGCACTGCATATGCACAATATGAATGATTAAATTGTATTGAATGTGAAATGTGAATTATGTGTTATGTGACTGGGTGAGCCATTGATGATGGTCACTTATTGAGTTCACAAAACTCACCCAAAATTTGTAAATATTTTTCAAGATCAGAAGAATACCCCGTTAGGCAAACGAGAGTATACCTCCTGCATGCAAGTCAGGGATAGAGATAGGGATCAGTTTGCGTTTGCATTGTATTTCTTTATTTTCGTGCTAAATTGTATATTCCGTAAATTTTTGTATCATATGTATTTGAATAGTTCAGTATGTAATACCTTTTGAAATTGGAGATGTTTTGTATTTGAATTTAGGCCCAAGTGACAAGTGAAATTTTGATGAGTTGTATACTAGTTGTAACTTTGTGTTTGAAAATGTTTATGCTTAAAATGGGTCCGAATTTGATTACTGATTTCTACATATGTGTATGCGTATATTGTTTTCCTAAAGATTAAAAAAAATGTATTGAGTTTTTGATGGGTTGACTGTTTTAGCATGCCTCCCTTGTGAGATTCGCACTCGGACATCACTCAGAATGTCGAGTGCGTGTCTCAAGAGGGTGGAGTGCTACAATTTAAGTCCTGAGAAAAATGTCAAATTCTAGCTAAAGTTGAGGTTGCAAAGAAATGTGCAAGTGATTTAGATGATGAAGTTACAAGCCTTACTGAAATCACAGAAACACAAAACAAAAAGATTCAAGCTCATGATGCAGCTATTAAGAAGCAAGCTATGGAAATGAAACAAATTTCAGTTGTTTTTGCACATTTGGAAAATACTGAAGTAATTTCTAGTTTGTTACCCAATGCTTCTGCTTCAATTGGAGATCCATCAAGTGTCACAATTAGTTATGTGAGTTTATACATTTATAAAATCTAGAATAGTTAGTATTACTTCTTATCATTATCATTAAATTATTATAAAATGTTAGTACTAAATTTATAGCTTAATATTTTATAAAATAATTAATTGATTCTATTTTTATTTATTTTGTAGGAAATAAATCAATAGTGAACTTCATCTGGAAGAATAACCAAAAATTTATCTTGGAGAGTTTTAGCTTAAATTAGTATATAGCAATTTGGGATAATTATAATAAATATAATTGTCTTAGATATTAAATTTTCCAATTTTATATATTGGAAACTAGAATTTTGTACATTTTGGTGATTTTTTGTGTGACAACATTATTGTAACATATAACTTTCATCCTTGTGATGAAATCTGTTTAACAATATAGTCATTGATGTAAATTTCTTTTTACCACTAATACAATTCCATTGTTGAATTGATATTTTTATTTGTGATAATAATAAATACATTAGTGACAATATTTTTTGTAAAAAAAATTCATTTTTGAAATAAAATGATGTTGACACATTTTTCTTAAAATATCAGGGACCAAGAAGTAATGAGAAAAGCAGAAGTGACAAATATTTTGTCATTATTTTTGATTATTTTAGTGGCGATGATGTTGTCATAATAAATGAAGTATTTTTATGACTTTATTTGTCACTACTTTATATTGTTTGTGTCAACAAACTTGTCATAAATATGTAAAGTAACCGTGACCATATAGTTTTGTTACACATTCCATAATTTTTAGTATTAGTACTTTTATCACAAAAGTGTTGCATAATTGTAACAAATTTTCTAAATTGGTCACTATTTCATTAGAGACAGGAGGTGACGATTTTAAAAATTGGACACTATTAATAGTAGTGACTAATATTACTGTTTTTAGTGACAACTTTTGCTTTCATAAAAAATATAATTTCTTATAGTGGTTTAATGAGTTGACTAGGTTGAATTGTGCATTGAGAGGTATAGTTACCTAATTAAATATATCTAAATGTCTTGATAAGGGAATATGTATTTTTAAATTAATTGTCATTTCAATCTAGATAATTAATCTTGCATAATATTTTGTTTCATTAATTCTTTCTACTAGTCTAATTATCTTGTTCTTGTTAGTTTAGCAACTTAAATCTATTTCAATAAATGTTGATTCTTTAATTTTATTATTTAAATAGGATTAATGGACATATTAATATGGTTCCTATGAAATCGATACCTTAGATTGCTCTAGTTTTAATAACTTGCTATAATATCTTACATACACTTTCAAAAGGGTTCGATCATTGTGAATTTGGTGTTTGAGTTATGGTTGCTTCGTGCAGGATTCACATATAAGGGAGATCATTGAGATTTTGTTTTTTTTTTCAATTTTAGTTGAAGCCTTAATTTCTAGTCGTTATTTGGGTCATAAAAAAAAGTTTGAAAAATCAAAGGGGGTTAATTATTTCGCAAACTTTCCACAAATTTTCTTAGCACCAATAAAATATAAAAACAAGCAAAACCGAAATAATAAAAACATAAAAAATTTGGTAACGCAGTTTGACACACCTTGTCTACGTCTACGGGATCCTCACCCAACTTAACCACTTTCACGAATGTACAATAGATTTACCCAAGGCTTTACTGAGCTGACACCACTCTAAAGTGAATCACACGTTAATACAAATCTCAATTCAAGATATATAGATGCACAAGAAGGGGGGTTGAAATGTGTATTTTTTTTCGTTAAACCCCCTTCGTAAACGAATTTGTTAAAAGATACTTGTTCTTTTCACAAAAACTACTGAAAATCAATGTTATAAACTATTTTCGAGATATTCGTATGAAAATAGTAAAATCGAAAATTGAAAGTTAAGAAAGAGGTTGAGAATTGAGAGATTTTGACACAACGATTTTTATACTGGTTCATCCCAAACTGTGGGTTACGTCCAGCCCCAAATATCTTTCTGAGATTCCACTATCTCTCAAAACGTTACAAGTATTCTTTGTTTCCGAGCCTATTCAGGTCTCTTACAATCAGTATTCTTTCACACTTAGCCTCTTCAGGCTATCTGCACTTCTTTTAACTTAAAGGTTTTTCGAGCTTTGTTACAGATAAAATAGCTCTAGTTTTTTTCGCACAATAATTTCTCTCAAGAATTGCTAAGCTTTTAATTTTGCTAACTTCAGTAACTTTTGCAATCTTCGACTTCGACTCATATTTATAGCCTTCGTCTATAAATGCTTCTTGATTTTTCAAGAATCGGTTATTCAGTCGAGTTCTGTATCTAACTCAAGATGATACATAATCTGACGTGGTATCAAATCTTCCGTCTGCTTTCTATCATCTGTTTGTTTCTTTCACCTTTACGCCTTGCGTCTGACTTCCTATCGTCTCATTTTTGCTTTGCGCGTGCTTTTGTCTGTCTTTTCATTTTGCTTCCGCCTGCTTTTCATTTTGCTTTTGTCTACTTTTATTTCGTTTCCGTCTGCTTTTATTTTGCTTCCGTCTGGTTTTCATTTTGCTTCCGTCTGCTTTTCTTCCGTCTGCTTTTATTTTGCTTCCGTCTGCTTTTCATTTTGCTTTCGTCTACTTTTCTTCTATGATTATTATTTGTTCTTCATTAAAATTATTTACGTAAAGTCATTTTGACTTAACATTCTCCCCCTTTTTGATGATAACAAATAATCATATTAGAAAGAACAAAATAAGTTCTAGACTAAATACAGGATGAAAAACATGACTAAGAACAGATCTTTTATTGATATCTTCTCTTCTTCATTCTTCCTTCCTTTTTTCACTCTTCCTCCCCCTATCTTTTGAATTTCTTTTCCTTGTATCTTTCTCACTTCTCCCCTATTTGTTATTAATAAAAAATGATTAGGACCGAAGACGCTTCAATATTTCTGTCATCATGTCCTTTATCTCCTTTACTTCTCGACTGAGGGACTTGAAGTCGTTTTGAAGTTTAGCTATGTCCTCTCGTAAGTCATCATCTTTCTGTGGTTCATCTTCAAAAGTAATTGTTGTACTATACACATCTGAAGATGGAACACAAGCTTCAATGATCTCTAGGGTAGGAGGTTGTACATATAGGTTGGGTTCAGGAAGATCTAAATTATCAGGGATAGGTAGTCTCATAACTTTTCTTCCAAGCAGGTGTAAAACTTCTCCAATTGAGCATAATGGCCTAATGCACAAAATCATCCGTACAAGGGACTCAGTTATGTAAATCCTATCTCCAATGGTTATAGTTTTGTACGCCCCTTTTATCAGTTTTCCACCTACTGGACATGGTTCGTTGGTTGTAGGTTGACTGCCACTACTCCCTGATTCTTGTGAGATGTGATGGGAAATAAATGTTCCTATCATCTTCTTTGCTGCATAGCATGCTGCATCTATACGTCTCACTTTATCTGCAATTTGATCTGCTGAGAGATCATCTGTTACCCTTTCTGGGTATAGTTTCTTTTTCCCCTTATCATTATTGCGAACAACCTTCGGTTGAAGATCAGGCATAACCTTTATCACAGTTTCCTTTGTGATTGGGAAAATAGTGTATGCCTGTTTTGTCATGTGAGTAGGGTATGGTTTGTTCCCTTGATCTCTTAGAATCTTATACATACTCTTCTCTTCATCGTTCAACAAGTGCATTGTACTACTATTCACTAAAATAGGTTGTAAATGGACCTTCACTAACCTCTTTAGGGTTTCCTTGATAATTATCGACTTACTCCTCTTCACATGTTGAACTTCTTCAGTTACTCTGATTCTCAAATCTTCTTTCCTCAGAAGTTGAGAGGAGTTAACCTGTACCAGACTG